>OZ025303.1:41424406-41461756 GCA_964019185.1 Maratus speculifer
TAAGATATAATTAAATGTATTTGGTATACTGATTGTCATTTTAAAAGCTCTGATAATGTTTGAAAATTTAAATAAAGGTATCTGAAAAGTGTTTTAAAATTATGCTGTTCTCTATCTATATGGAATCTCTATGGAATATATATAATGAAAATATTCTAATTTGATTAAAATGTCATTACTAATACCTGTTATTATTAAATTACTTAGTTTCAAGATTTTCTGAAGTCTGATTGTTTTTCTATAAAAGTATAAAGATCTGATGTGATTCTTAAATTTCAATAAATGTTGGTTAGAAACATTGGATTTTTTTTTTTTTTTTGCTTTCTTTTTTCTAATTCAATCTCCCTTTAAAATTGATTGATTACTATAAACGGTACTACTTGGTTATCCTGTCGATCCATTTCGCCATATTACACAAATCGCCAAACTGAAAGCCAAATTAAACATGCTGACATAATTTTTATATTAAATAACGAAAAAACAAATAATTAGTAAAATATTAATAAAAACACAAATAAAATGTCGAAATAAAAATCTCTTAATGACACTTTAAGCACGTGTATCGCATTTAATATCATTGAATGTGACATTCACGATCATCCATTATTGGCACTTAATCTTATAGTTTGCCGATTGTTTTCTGGTCGACGGGATAACCAAGTAGTTCCTTATAAAGTTATGATTACCATCGCACATTCCCTATTTAAAATGAATTTTGTAGTATTTATAATTCGTACAGAGATACGGTAAAAATAATTCATAGTATGTTATGGTCTGTAAGGAAAATCTTTTGTGGATTATTTAAGACCATTCCAAATACTTTTCGAAAAAAACTTGTATGAACTTCTGAGGTTCCTTAAAACATGTTTTCTGTGGAATGGAATAGAGCGAGCAAAGTATGTTTTATTCATGAACTCTAGCCATATCAACGTTCAAGTCCTTGATGGTCCGCTGCTCTGAGACCAGCTAAATTTTTTAAACGGACCACAAACTTGAAAAATTTAGTGATCCTCAGTACCAATAACTTATTTTGCATCTTTAATGTAAATGCCATAAACGTTTCCCCCACTCGGAGAAAACTGCAACTAATCCCAAATCACACACATTTATTTTTAGAAATAATTGAATAAAAATTTAAGAAAAATCTCCTTTCATTTACTCATTCAGTAGATCCTATGATGAACCGCCGCGCTGAGCAGCCTATCCACGCCGACGACTCCTAGCTAGCGTCAAAATTCTTTACTTATGGCCCGTATACCTTGGACTCTGAATAGAAATGGAAAAAAAGAGAGAAATTGAAACCGGACAAATGTAAAAGAAAAAGTAGACAAATTAAAGACACTGAAAAACGGCTAGTGGGTGGGTGGGGCGATGAAACTAGCGATCGCTCTAGCCCACATCCCGAATGTATTTGTCTGCAGTGCACACTTTCTCTTACAAGCAACAATTTTCAGCGCCATTTCGAGGCTAGGGGGGTAGCTAGGTGGTGAAAGGAGGAGGGCCACTCACAGTGCTAAAAAGTATTTATATACATTCTCGTGTATAAAGCGAAAAAATTAGGCAAAATTCGGGATTTTCAAGATTTTGATTTTTTTTGGGGGGGGGGATCGATTTATAGATGAGTTAGTAAAAAATAAATTAAGCAGATAATGCGCGAATAGGCGAGTCTTTTAACTAATCACACATGCGTCTGGTTTGGAGTAGATATGGGAGAGTTACTATTTTTGGTTAACAGGTTATAAGGAAAGGGCATGTTTACAAACAAACACTTCCGTCAAAAAATCTATCACTACATTTTTGTAATCACGATCATTATGGGATTCATCTTGGCAACGTAGGCCAATTATATCACAGGATTGTCGAGCGCAGACCAATCAAATAGCTTTACCTCCTGCGCACATTAGGTGTCGTAAGGAACGGACAGGTTTTTCTTGCTTACAGTGTGGAATTCAGGGGATGACCCCGGGGGAGACATTCCTCCCCGGAGCTATCAAATACCCCACCCCCCGGAAAAATTAAGATTTTCTGTTTTCAATGGTAAAGAAATGTAATCCCCCCTCCCAGGAACTCTATTGCATCTTCCCCGGAGTCATGGAAGTCCCTTCCGGAGAACAGTGTCTGAATTCAACATTGCTTGCTTATCTGCAGTTATTCGACCCACAATGACGTCAATTGCCTTTCCTTATAACTTGTTCGCACTAGAAACATAAGATATGTTAGATCGCAGTTTCTGAAGTGGTTCTTTAAAGGAATTGGATGCCTGATCGCATAGAAAAACTTACCTAAGATATCTCAGTAAATGTCACTGTATCTGTGATCTGAAAAAATGCAACGCATGCGCATGTACTTAAAATAAAGACGGTCATAACAGTCAATCAGTAAAAGCGAAGCTTTGTAGCCCACGAGAGTGAATGGTTCCTGTGTACGGTTCTGTATTCAGTGTCAAGCCAAAGCAAGTTGAAACTGACAGAGAGAGTTTGTGGAAATCTCTCAGAGAGTTCGGCGGCTTGAGATATCCCAGTGCGAACAAGGTATTACACTGTCTCTTGCACGACTACCAAGTTCAAAGAACCTGTTATTTTTGTAACATATAACCATTGGCATGCTGTCAACGGGTATATTTATTAGGAGGCCTTTAAACAAAATGTTTGAAATAATTTTGGGACTTAAATATACACGTAATTTTTTCTTCAAATAAATCAAAAGCATTAAAATCAGTTTTTAGTAAAAAAAAATTAAATATTACATGATAAAACCTATCAAGTTATGATCGTGTAAGTGTCGTGTATTTTCAGTTTTTCTGACACTAAAAAAAGTTTTCCATTTATGGTTCCTAAGACATGGAAAACTCATTAAATTCTTTAAGTATCATAACTCAGTATTTTTTTGCTATAGAAGAATACATTTTTTTTCTGGCTAGATGTTAGAACATGGAGAAACTTTTTCTGAATGAAGCTTTCAGAACCAGGCATTGTAATTTTTTTAATTTCTTGACTATTTAAAAAAGCACCATTTTAAACATAAATTAGATTTTACATACTGCATAAAATCTGAAAAATGTTTGCAATTGGAACTATACTACTTAAACTAATGGTTTAGAAGGTAGTTTTTAGTAAAATATAAGAAAAGACACCCTGTATAAAAAAAAAATCAACGTTTTAACATGATTTGAAAAAAAAAGTTTATTTCCGACTTTATTCCTGCCAAATGCATGTGCATAACTAACACCATAAGATTATGAAATTATTATTTATTAGTTGACGCGCCCAGTGTTGCTTGGGGCCCGGTATAAGAGCCTGAAACAACATTCAACTTTGCATGATTTTATGCCTTTTGAAAATCTTTTAATTGAACCTAGTTTTGAGGAGCTTATTGTTATCCACAGCGTTCTCAATTATAGTCAAGGATCGATAATCCGCGCACCCATAATCCGCAATTTTCATATTTTTTTTTAATTGCACTTTAAATATTATTGAAGGGTATATTACATGCATTATAGCATATATTTAGCACAAAATATGTAATTTTTTTGGGGGGGGGGGGAGATAGGGGAATTTTTGTAATATTTTAGACTTAACAAGAACTTTTCAAAATTTATTTTTTTCCTGAATGCTTTGAAATTTTTTATAGTTATTTATCATAATATATGTCATAAAACTGTGCATAGTTTTTTGAGAATAAAAGTAACTGTAAAAGCTATAGGTATTTAATTGTAAAAATAGGTTAAAAAATGCTCAAAATTTCAGAAAAATATAGAAAATATTTTTTTCTTACCTTTATATCCAGATATGTAAAATTCAATGCATAGTTTTATTTATGTATGTAAATGAAACTAGTATAAATAATATTTGAGATTTTCATTGATATGGAATGCGCATGAGACATTTTAAAAAGTTCTCGCTAAACTAAATAATTACAAAAAATTCTCTATTTAAATTTATATATATATATATATATATATATATATATTGTGATAAATATATGTTATAATGCATATAATGTGCCCTTGAATAATATTTAAAGTGTAATTTTAAAAATATAAAAAAAATGATTTTAAAGGTCCCTTGTCCCCTTAATATTAACGTTAACACGATAATTAATAAATGAATTATAACTTTTAATTAAATTTACTTTTAAAGTATAAGAGAAGGCAAATTATTAAGCATTTATGGGGCAAAAATTGAACCATACATCCCCAAGGTGCTCGGGACTTAACTGACATGTAGTTGAGCATAAAGATATTTTTAAGCAGTTTTAAAAATAATCGGCTGACACCAGAACGGTATTAAAGAAAATTGCATGCAATTCGAATAATTTTTTTAAGCTGATTATTATTAAAAATGGGTGGTAGCTAAAATATAGATTTTTCTGCCGTTCATGTAGTAGCTAAAGTACCGAAGAACTTGTTGGAATAAAAGCTAGATAACTGAACCATTTTTAAGGGAGCTATAATAAGAAATCCAAAAGGAAACAACTGATAGTTAAAAACGGGGCCTTAACATGGAAAAGATCAAAACTATTTGTTACTTAACACTTTAGATCTACAATTAGTCAACATCAAACATAGGCTATGAATTATTATTTAGAATAATATTTTAAAGAAATGTATAAAAATAAGTAAATTAAAAAAAAACCTTGTGACCCCATTAAAAATATCAGGGTGTATGTCCTGGAAGAAGAATCAAACTCAGCCTTAAAATTAAGCACTGAGCAGGTGAAAAATGAGATAGGTGAAATATGCATGATGAAAAAAAATTTCAAGGACCCCCCCCCCCCCCCCGGGATCATATGAAGCCCCAGAGTCTTAAATGGTATGTAAGAACGTGAGAGTAACTAAATGGAAAAAGTATTCCAAAAATGAAGATTGGATAAAGAAGGGGCAGTTTAATAACAATTTATGGTACAAAAACTTCATGGGGCCTAGGACGTTTTTCGCATGCAGTTGGATATAAAATATTTTTGTAGTTAGTAAAGTAATTGGAGGAAGCTAAAACAATGTTAAAGAAAACTGCAAGCAATTCTGATCATTTTTGACGTCACAAAGTTGTGATTGTTGTCATAAACTAGTTGGATGTGTCAATCCCAAAACTTTCTTCTATCTCATAAGTACATTTTAATATTAAAAAAAAAAAAAAAAAAAAAAAAAAAAAAAAAAAAAAAAAAAAACGTGGTGACCCCAAAGTTACCCACTATCGAATTTCCTCGAACATTTGACCTAGCCTAATGAGATTATGGTATCCGAAAAGCCTAAAATGCAAACTTTAATTAATATTCTGAGAAAAAGAGCTTAATAGTGCCTCATGTTGGGTAATTTATACTAAAACCTAATAAGCATCTATTTATGTCAAGACCTAACATAATCTGAAATTTGATGAAATTTCGTCCATTAGTTCTTGAGATATAGTTATAACAAAAAATTTGCAAAACGTTGCACAGCAACACCATATCTTGGACAATTTATGCCAAAACGTAAAAAAGCGTCTAATTATGTTATGGTGTAAAAGAATCTCAAGTTTGATGAAATTCTGTGCATTAGTTTTTGAGATATAGCTAGTTAAAAAAAAAAAACGTGTAAAATATAGCACAGCAGCACCATCAGTTGAAGGATTTATAACAAAACGTAATCATCGTGTAATTATGTTATATGTCATTTTGTAACAAAATCTGAAGTTTGATGAAATTCTGTGCGTTGGTTGTTGAGATATAGCTATCGGAAAAATCATGCAAAATGCAGCATAGCTGCACTACCTGTTGCAAGGTTAATACCAAAATGTAATCAGCGTCTAATTATATTATATATTCTAGTGTAACAGAATCTAAAATTTGATGAAGTTCTCTGCATTAGTTCTTGAGCTATAGCTATCGCAAAAATCGTGCAAAATGTAGCTTAGCAGTGCAACCTATAGGGCAATTCACACCAAAACCTTATCAGCGGCTATGTATCTCAAGGTATCGCGGAATCTGAAGTTTGGTGACATTCTGTGCATTAGTTCTTGAGATATAGCTATCATGAAAATCGTGGCATAGCAGCGCCACCTGCTGGCCAATTTACACCAAAACTCAATCAGCGTCTATGTATATCAAAGGGTCACAGAATCTGAAGTTTCGTGAAATTCTGTGCATTAGTTCTTGAGATATAGCAATCTTGAAAATCATAAAAAACGTAGTATAGCAGTGCCACCTAAAGGCCACTTTTCACCAAAAATCAATAGGCACTAATTCATATCAAGGTCTAACTGAATATAAAATTTTATTAAATTTCGAACATTAGTTCTTGAGATAGAGCGCCCACAAATTTTTTGTCACATACAGACAGACGGACAGACTCACAGACAGACATTTTCTAAAAATAGTCAAAACGTGTTCAGGACCTTCTAAAACGTATAAATCCGTCGAAAATCGGAAGTCGAAAATTTTCATGAATCCAATACTTTCTTCTTGTAAAGATAGAAGAAAGTAAAAATTGTAACCGCCCAAAAGCCGTCGCGAGCTGTCTCAAGCCGGACACAACTCCGGATAACGTAAACAAAATGTGTCAGCATATCACGTAATACACCGATTTTCAATCAAATATCAGCAAATAATCATGTTAATTAGCGATAAGTATAACTGTTGTGATATTATGTTTTCTAATGTATCTGTACGCATTATGGACACCCTAAGAAAATTTTATCTTTTTCACCTCTGTGTACACGTCATACAACTCCAAAAATGTCTGACCACTATCTCTGGACTGTTGACTATCATTATTAAAATTAGAGATCTTGTAATTATTCTGGTTTAATTTAAATGATAAAAACAAAAAATGTTTACAAGTGTCCATATAAGGAATTACCTGTCCCTATTATGGACATGCATGTCAATATTAGCGACATGTGCTTCTTATTGACCAACTAAAACACATGGTGTTTGGAAGAGCCGCACGGTATTTTACCTTACTTCCAAGGTATTTTACGGGAGAGGAAATAAAAGAATATATTTTAAAGTATCGCGGGGAGGCGGAGCACAGATAATATCTTTAGAACATGCACTTTAGAAGAGGAAGGGTCATTTTCGATTGTGACTCTTTTAAGATCCATGGAAAACACCTAATTTGTTTTGCTTAGCTTTATTGCATATGTATGCAGAATTTTCTTGCGAATCTAAAGATTCATTTGCGCTACTTCCAATAGAAACATAAGGTATCCGATTAGGGATCGGACGTAGTTTCTGTAAATCATGTAATAAATAAACGAAGAAAACATTTTAAGCACTATATGCACTATATTTATCAGCTTTCTAAAACACTCCACTTTTCAATATCTAAAATAATTTCACCATATCTAATAAGCATTTAAACTTTCTTGTAATTACGATCAGCTCACCACAAAACAACAAATTTCCTTCCAAATGGCAAATAGCGCGCTTTTTTGCACTTTCAAGGCTTAAATGTCTTTTCAACAACTTTTCTTCACGAACATGTATAGCAGTCTCTCGATCAAAATTGTTACTTTTAAAGATATTAGAGGTGTCTATATTGCGAGCACTGTCCGTATTGGGTACAAATACCTTATTACTTTTTTCCTAAATGTACTAAAATTGGATCGATTTTATTTCTTAAAAAATAATCCATACACGGTTTACAAGGTTGCCATTATTAAACTGACGATACTTAGATTGTTCTGAAGAGAGATCTAAATACGATAATTGCGCCAAATTTTGTAGGAAAAATGAACAATACGGAAGACGAAGGATTCAGCAAAAAAAGTTCCAAAAGTTACCACCAAGGGAATATGTGGCGCTGTGTATTCGAAAAAGAGTGTTTCAAAAAAGAAGAATCAACACTGAAATAAAATTACCGTTTATTTAGCACATCCAATTCAGATTCGATGTAGCCACCGTCTTTGTGGACCATAAGTTGCATTCTGTTCACAGAATTTACAAGAGCAGAGAATAATATGTCGGCAGGAATCTTCCGTACGTATCGCGATATGTTATTCTTCAATGTAGCCTGGTCCTTGACATCTCCGTAAAAATCTTCGACTTTAAGCAAACCTATTGCCAAAAGTCGCAGGTTGTAAGAACAGGGGGCCGAAGTGGCCATGCAGTTAGAAAACATCGGCTAATGGCTCTTTCTGTTGTGAATTTCTGTCGCAGCTGCTCTCCCCATAAAGAAACATGTGGAAGGGCTTCATCTTCCATGAAAATGATTTTCTCCAGGCACTGTCTTTGCTAAAATGCCAAAATAACAAAGTTGTTTGAACAGAACAAGTTACAGATCCTGTCGGAGTAATGTTCCTTCTCATAGAAGAATGGATCTATGATCATATCTGCTGTGAAACCACACCAAACAGTTGTCTTTGGTGAATATAAAAGAATTTCTTTGAATTCTCTTGTTGACTTGTTATCCCAAATTCGGCTGTTCTGGGTATTTACATTTCCGTTCAAGTAAAAGTGGGACTCGTCTCCCCATCCGATTTACAACGGCCAAGCATCATCCAACTCTATTCTGGTAAGAAAAGTCAAAGCAAAAGTCAATCGCTTATCATGGCCAATGTGACGTAACTCTTCGTCTGAGTTCCTACTAATATAGTGTTATCGGGGTTCTATTTAGCATAGCTGGAGCGATCAGAGTGTACGCTAATCCGTCTCTTTCGATCTCGTCTCTTGAATTCGTAAAGAAGTGCTGTTTTTCGTTGTCCCATTAGATGGAAGAATAAAAGGTTGTCAGATATGGCAATCCGAAAGTTTTTTCTATCTCACACATGTTAAAGCTTCCTAAAAAGTACAGCATAACAGAGCCATCGATTTGTACAAAAATCTAGTCAGTAACAACTTATGTTAAGTTCTATTTTAAGCAGAACCACAGCATAGTTTCTGAGGTAAGGCTATTGAGAAAATCTTAAAAGACTACATAACAGCGCACCTTTTGGGTGATGCATTCCAAAAACGAATCGAAATCAATTTTTATCAGCTACTAACTAAAGCTCAAATTTAATGAAAACTACTGCATTGATTCTTAAGATATAGCTATTACTAAATCTTGAGAAATGCAGCAAAGCAGCGCCCCTTATCGGGCTATTTACACTAAAATTAATCTATATTAATGACTTACTTAATCTGAAATTTGATGAAAGTTCGTTTATTATTTCTTGAGATAGAACTATTGCGAAAATCATGACCAATACAGCATTTCAGCGCCATTTACGATTTACACGAAATGATTCTCGCACCAAACTATATCTAGGTCTCACTCAATCTAAAGTTTTTTAAAAATTCCGTACATTATTTCTCAAGACACAGCTCTAGCGAAAATTCTGGATAACGCAACATAGCAGCGCCATCTGTTGAGCGGTATACAGCAAAAACTAATCAGCTGCAGATTCTTTCAAGGTCTAACAGAATCTAAAGGTTTGTGAAATTCCATTTATTAATTTTAGAGATAAAGCGCCAACAACACAGACTCACAGAGTGACAAACAAACACTTTCTAAATAGCGTTTTTTTTTTTTTTTTTTTAGAAATTGAGTCGAGTTTGTTTTAACTGATTTCTGTATAGACTCGGACTGAAATTTTAATTTTTAAACCAGGTCAGGGCCTAAACCTCGAAATTCCGACCCGTGCAGACCTTTAACAGCATCCTGCTCCCCACTGAATGAACTATATTATAAAGGAATGATGGCATAAATATTACAAGTTTGACGATGGAGCAGCAGTCGGGATCAATGATAAAAAAGTATTGCTCAGTTAAATTGATCGCTTGAGATCACAGGCTGTTTACATTAATTGTATATTACAACATTATAGTTTTTGAAAAAGTAATGTCCCTCGAAAAGCAAAATAAGGGTGCCTTTAATTCCCTCATTTATCCCCCTTTAAAATTAACCACTGAATCCCGAAAACTCTTCAGTTATATATCTTATTAATATGAACAATTATCCTAAATTCGAAGCAAATCAGAAAATTGCACATAAAAATTCATTTATTAATTTTAATGTGGGTAATCGCCTATTCTCCCCTTTATACTTAACCACGAAGCCCACAAAACTATTCAAGAAATTTCCTTATTAGAAAGAACCTAGATAAAAAATTGAAACAAATCGGTAAATTCTGTGTGAAAACCAATTTACCTGAATTAAGAGAGATTATCCCCATTCCCTTCTTTATACTTAAACAATGAAGACCCACAACCAACTTGGAGGCACCTTATCATAATGATTCTGTACCTAAAATTTAAATGAAATTTGACGATTCTGCATGAAAAACCCATATTAAGGGGGGGAGGCAGATCACCCTCCTGTCCCGTCCTTATTCTCATCAACTGAATCCCAAAACTAATCAGGTTAATACCTTATCAGAGTAAATTTATTTTCAAAATTTGAAACAAATCGGATATTTCTATCAAGCGTTATTGCGTTGCATATATACATACACCCTCCTGTCCCGTCCTTATTCTCATCAACTGAATCCCAAAACTAATCAGGTTAATACCTTATCAGAGTAAATTTATTTTCAAAATTTGAAACAAATCGGATATTTCTATCAAGCGTTATTGCGTTGCATATATACATAGGAACATTTATACATACAGAACTGCAGGTACATTAGCTTTTTAATAGCTTATGAGCTAAAGAAAGTCAAATCACATAGGCCAAGTATAAACTAGATCAGCCAAGGTTAATCTAGAAAGATAGCGCCGAGGTAACCTTTAGGTTCAATAAAACCATGCCAAATTGAATTGGCCTAGGAAAAACAAGATCAGCCTAAGATAAAGTAACTCAGACTAATGAAGAGCAGGCTAAGCTAGTTTATCCTATAAGCATTAGGTCAAACTAGTTTGGCCGACAGGCATTAAGATAGACTAGTTTGGACTAGAAAAAACTAGTTTATCCTAGTGGCATTAGGAAGGATTAGTTCGGCCTAGAAAAAACTACTTTATCCTTTGGGAGTAAGGATAAACTAGTTTGGCTTAGTAAAAACTAATTTATTCGATGAGCGTTAGGATAAAGTAATAACAAAAGGCTGGCTTTTTAAATTTTTAAAGGAAAGAGGAAGGCTTTTTGTATATCGCTGTATCGGGCCAGGTTTATCCAAATTCGACCCGATCTGAACCGCACGATGACGGGATATGAGGTGAACAGCCTTCCGGTGACATTCCCCAAAATTGTTTATTAGTGAGAAATTGCCAGGCTAGGACATCAACCAGGGTAGGTTATGTAGATAGTAAAGCAACAGCACGGTACACAGTTGACCAAGGTTCGATTTCTGCCCTCCGCTAAATTTTCACTCCTGTTGTGTTACTGCATTAATTATGTTCATATTTGTCTTAGTATATATGTATATATAATCTACCTTTAATAATTAATAAAATAAATTCGGAGAATTTATGCCTTCTTTTAAAAATTAAAATTTAAGAAAATGTGTCGAACATCATAAAACCTTGCATAAGCCTGACAAAGCTGACTGACTCGCAGCGGAACAAAGAATTTTACAACCGAATATCGGATCTTTGTTTCTCCATGGCTTCTTTTCTTTCAAATTTCACCACAGCATATCTGTGCTTGTCGACATACACAGGTGATGGTCCAAACGCGCAAGAATATAATCAAACATTCGATCTTTCTCCTACGTGTTCGAAATGTGTTGTCATTCACGAGAGAATGTCGACATTATCCAATTTTGCTCTTTCACATTAACATATATGTATATAATGCAAAATTTGCGGAACAAAAATATTTAAATATTATAAATATTGTCCATATTGTTGTATGCTTAAGTATTCTAATTTTGAAAATTATCACTGTAAACTGAATCATGTATTTTATGAGTAACTTTCTAAAATATTTCATCAATTACTATATGATGCTTTTTGAAAATTAGCGGAAAAACAGACTTTTTGAAATATATATAAACCAATTCAGTAAAATGCAGTAAAATATATGTTAGGATATATTTACAAATATAAAACAATTTTATAAATAAAATTTTAAAATCGTCTAAGTATAGCCCATCTTTTTAATGATTATTCGGCAAATTTCTATATAGGTTTTTAGCATGTATATTGATTAACTGGTACTTTAGTTTCATCAGTGACTTAACTTTGTTTATGGAGATCTTTTTTATTTGGAAAAGTATAACTTAATACACTTATACAAAATACAATAACATTTATACAAAATACAGTCAACGTTCTATAATCCGCACACCATAATCCACTGTTTTCTCATTTTTTTAAAATCGTCTTTGGATCACTAATTTGTAAATTTCTTAACTGTTTATTTCATTGTTTATATTCGTAAAATATCGTGAATTATAGAAAACAGTGGATTATGGTTGTGCGGATTTTAGAACTTTGACTATATGATAGTATTGATGCAAAATAAAACAATATTTATAAAAAATACAATATTAATAAAAAGTACAGTAACATTAATAAAAAAATACAATAACATAATTTCTTTTATGATTTAAAAATATTAATCGTGTACACAAAAAATTACAAAGGAACTGATATTAAAGGTCAGCTCTTCTTTATTAACTGACATAAAAATGAAAACTAACATCTGATAGTAAATATAAAATCACCCGCGAGGATAAAACCTTGGTAGTTATGTTTAGTAACTCAGAGCTTTAAATCACTGCGTCATGTTCAGTCATAGACATTTTTTACCAAAAGTGGAGTGATGAAAAATGGAGTATGAGAATGGATAAAGAAATGAAACATTCATTGCAAGTTTTCAAGTTATTGGTAGAAAATAATGTTCTTTTTTCATGCAGATTACGTAACAAATAAGAATTTTCCTTGTAACAGGCGAGTCTTATTCGTTTCATCTAAAAAAGATTAATGTTATATATTAATTTTAAAAAACTGTTCCGGCCGATTCTCAGAAAAAAAAATTGTCAAATTTTCACCAAGCAAGTTAATTTAATAATGGTTTTCCAGATCTCAAAACATACTGCCAATAGAAATGTAAAAATTTCAGAATAAGATTGGACTGTAGATACGACTGTCAAAAGGAAAAAATTAGAACAATTACAATAAGAACAACTGTTTTTCACATTTCCTTTGATTTAGAATTTATCAAACGATTATTTATTAGATTTATCCCGGTTAAAAAAGCTATGAATTCTGCCATTCTATAACCATTTTTAGATTTTAGGCTTATTCTGCGTAGACTGAGAATCCTATCGTCTCCCTTGATTTAAATGTATAAATATATATATAACGCTGGTGCATGCCTAATAGAAACGTACCGAAATTTTTATACTGTTCACACATATTCCTGCAACCTCCCATCATAGCAAGAAAACCCTTAAGGCTCGATTTATAGCAGAATTACCTATGACAATCTCTAACACTTTTCACATTTCAAAAATATTTGACAAAACTATAGCACATGTGCAAACCTAGAGGTTATGGCCTAGAAATTGGCGGTCCTATGAGTGTCTGCTGCAAATAACGCTTCAGGGAGGACTCGGAGATATGATCCACTGATCATATAGCATAATGTTAAAGTCTGAGTTTTCTCGTCATAGTGACCATATAATACCATGGACAACTAGTTATATAACGGCCAGCATATTTCGCTAAAGACCGCCGAAAAAGTGAAGCTGAATACAGCTTCAAACCCTGAACCATTTTATTGGACCACGTGGCGCAAACCCTGCACCATCGTTTTCGTTCAGGGTTTGCACGATTGATCATAATAACTTGGGGAGGGTATCAGAGTACTTTGGCGGGAGGCTCCATACATTAATCTCAAATGGGTGGGCCGTACAGATCTCGTTGGCAATGGTCATACAAAGATGTATTAGGGGTTTTGGAAGAGTGACATACACTTGGTTCTGCTCCTCCTTCACATGGACTAAATGCCATAATAGCACCCTGTTTGTCCATACCAGTCCCCTTGAGATATTAGCATAAAGTTCTCACACTGCTTAGGCCGTTTTTACTCAAGAAATATTTGTTTTACATTTCACACACAAAAAATTACTCAACAATGAATTAATGATCTGAGATTAAATAAATTTTTACAGAGAATGTTTTGTTAATATGACACACACAAAAAGTTTCACATCAAAGTGAATTAAGAAATGCTTGTTTAAATCACTCTTGCAACTGAATTTATTAGAGCATATCTAACAAACAAAATATTTCTCCCTGCTATGGATTAACATATGTTTGTTTAAAACAAGATATTTGCACATAAAAAAGAATGCCTTGTTGCATGTCTCACACACAAACGGTTTTTCACCAGTAAGAATTAATAAATGTCTTCTTAAATCATACTTTTATGTGAATTTCTTGTTACATATTTCACATGCAAACAGTATGGACTAATAGATGGTTTCTTAATTCATACTTTTGAGAGACTATTTTGTTGCATAGCTCGCAAGCAAAATGTTTTACATCAGTATGAATCGACTCATGTCTATTTAAATTAGCTTTCAGAGAAAATTTTTCGTTGCATATTTAACTTATAAAAGGTTTCTTACCAGTATGAATTAACAAATGCCTTCTTAAATAACCTTTCATTAGGAATTTCTTGTTGCAAATCCCACACGCAAAAGATTTTTCCCCAGTATGAATTAAAAGGTGTCTAGATAAAAGACTCTTTAGTGAGAATTTTTTGTTGCATATCTCACACACAAAAGGTTTTTCACCAGTATGAACTAATAGATGCGTCCTTAAACCACCTTTTTGTGAGAATTCCTTGTTGCATATCTCACAAACAAATGTTTTTTCAACATTATGAATCAGCAAGTGCTTGTTTAAATTACTCTTATGCGAGAATTTCTTACTGCATACCTCACATGCAAAAGGTTTTTCATTAGTATGAATTAATAGATGCTTTCTTAAATCACTCTTTTGTGAGAATTTCTTGTTGCATATGTCACACTCAGAAGGTTTTTCACCAGTATGAATTCTGAGATGTCTCCTTAAATCACTTTTTTGTGAGAATTTTCTGTTACATACCTCACAAGCAAAAGATTTTTCACCAGTATGAATTAACAGATGCTTTTCTAAATCACACTTTTGAAAGCATTTCTTGCTGCATAGTTCGCAAGCAAAAAGTTTTTCACCAGTATGAATTAACTGATGCCTTCTTAAACTACTGTTTTCCGAAAATTTTTTACTGCATACCTCACACTCAAATGACTTTTTACCAGTATGAATTAAAAGGTGTCTATATAAATTACTCTTTTCTGAGAATTTTTTGTTGCATATCTCACACACAAAAGGTTTTTCTCCCGTATGATTTAATAGATGCTTGGTTAAATTGCCTTTTAGTGAGAATTTCTTATTGCATATCTCACATGCAAAAGATTTTTCACAAGGTTTTTTACCAGTATGTATTAAGAGGTGTGTACATAAGCTATTCTTTCGTGAGAATTTTTTGTTGCATATCTCACACACAAATGGTTTTTCACTAGAATGAATTAATAGATGCCTTTTTAAATCACCTTTAAGTGAGAATTTTTTGTTGCATATCTCACACACAAAAGGTTTTTCACCAGTATGAACTAATAGATGCCTTTTCAAATGACCGTTTCGTGAAAACTTTTTGTTGCATATCTCACAGAAAATAGATTTTTCGCCAGAATTAGTTAACAGATGAGTGCTTAAATTACTCTTCTGAGAAAAATTCTTGCATACCTCTTGAACAAATGATTTTCCTTGCTGATAGTGAGAAGTTGTTTGTCCAGAAAGATCTTGTGAATAAATATTTTTTTGCATATTTTACACGTTAAAGACTGCTAAAACACTCCTAAGTTAAGAAGTATGTACTTAAATAATTCTTTTGAGAGAATTCCTTATTGCATATCTCACATATAAAATGCTTCTTACCAGTATGAGTTAACAGATTACCTCCTAAATTACTCTTCTGTGAAAATTTTTCTTGACCTTCGCAGATAATTGTCTTTGCTTGGTGACGATCAGAAGTTCTTTTTTCAGAAGCTCTTGTGAAGAAATATTTTTCAGCATATTTCACACTTTAAAGGCTACTTTGATTGGTACGATTTTTTATTTATATTTATGACTTTATGCATCTGCAAGAAATAAAAGTTAATCATCACTTTTTATGATTCATTAAAAAACAATTTACGAAAAAATGAACTCCGAATTAAAATTTGTCATCAATACAGAAAACTGAATCGAAAAAAATTTTAATCATGGTATTAAAAACTACAGTAGACTCCTAACTAAAAATGTGTCAGATTTCTTTCTTAATTAGTAAGGGTTCCTAAAGATAAACTATAACGGAAATGACAATAATTAAAATGAATAACTACTACTAGGTCTTCCTCAGAGAGATTATTCTGAGCGATATTGCTGAGAAAGCAGATTCAATAATTTGTGATAAGTAAAGAAAATGAGATATTAACTTTTATTGGTCATATACTGAAATAAATTGAAATCAGTTGCGTAATACTTCCCATCACGGATATGAATAATATATGAAAATAAAACATAGGTAAACCATTTATAAAATGCATTGCAATTCCAAAACAAAATTTAAACCAATATTTAAATATTTTTAAAATACATAGTACAGTAGACTCCCTCAAAATCGCAAAGCTTGGGACCAGGGGTTTTGCGGATTTCTGGTGATTGATTTGTTTACATTTTTGAAACATTAATTTGATTGGTGGTTAAGCATTATAATGAATGTATATAATAAATTGAAACTTTAAAATATTTAACTAAAATTTTTAAATAAATAAATAGTTAAAAAATAAGTAATTATTACAAAAAAAGTTAAGTAAAATAAAATTGTAGAAAAATATTAAAGTAAATAATTAAAATACAATACTAAATATAAATAATGAGGAAGAATCAATCTTTTTTTATAAAGAAAAATAATTACCTTTGTTAATAAACAAATAAAAAAAAAGCTTGATTAACTTTAAAATATTCATTTTATAGAACAAAAATTATCCTGCCCCTCGAATTACAAACACTACCAAATGGTCCTTGAAAGTTACATTACGCCGGGACTACGATACGATAATGATTATTTCGATTAAATATTGATCATCGTAATTAGTAAACCGGATGTATGATTCAGGATATGATGACCTGATGAAAATGCGTTTCATAACTAGCTGGTGTAAGGAAATAGTAACAGAACTATAAAATAATAATTTTATCTAAGAAAAATTATCTTGCCACGTGAATTACAAACACTACCAAACGACCATTGAAAGTTATGTTACACTGCAACTACGATAAGATGATTATTTCGATTAAATATCGATCATCCTACCTCAAAGTAACATATTATTTAACACTGCAGAATTTAAATTGAAAGACATTAAAAAAAGGAAGGAGTTGAAAATGATTTAAAAAAGATATTGTTATAGAATTATTTATATTGCGTTAGCTGCTGACTTCAGCGCGATCTTTAATTTCATTGTTTACATCTGAAGAAATGCGCGGATTTCTTGCGTTCGTGGATTTTAGGGTCACGGATTTAAGGGAGTGTACTGATGCTCTTATAAGGAATTGCTGATGAACCAATTTCGACAGATTATATAGAACGCCAAACTACTCAAGTAGTACCGAATTACGTAAAAGAAACAACCTTATAGCTCCAAAAATGATAATTATATTAACTAACAGTTTACTGTGTCGGATTAAGCGTCTCATTCCCAATTAAAATATATCTTTCAATTGAAATTTGAATGAAATACAGGGTTATGAAAAATCGGATTACAAATATCTCGGCAACTAATAATCGGATCGACTTTATTCTTTATGAAAAAATTGTGTTGTTGTATTGCCTTTTACGTCCATTCCTTAAAATAAAAATTTTCGAAAATTTTTATAAACCTTTCATCAGTACGAATTTTTCGAGAGTCCAAAAAAAAAGTAGTTCCGGATAATGGAGGCTACTGATATTCAATGAGCTTTGTCCCATTCTTACATGCTAAGTACATAAAAATGTTTCAAGTCTCTATCTTAATTTGTTCGGGAGATAGATCGTTTACAGACACACATACAGACGGACGGAAGGCATTTTTTCCCTTAAAATGTGTTTTTCGAAAACGCCAGTATCTGAAACGTGCAAATCCGCCAAAATAAAAAAATTTCGATTTTCAAAACGATTGCAAGATTTACCCTATACTATCTATGATGGGTAAGTAAAAAGAGTTTTCTTCCAAGCAAAGAAAACTGCCTCAACCCATGCATACTTTTGACTTCTTCAGTCCCGAGAAAAATCTGCTGCATAGAAAAATTATTTTCTTAGCAAATTATGGCGCTTTTAGGCTTAGAAAAGAGAAAATAAAATTAGTTTTTTAGTTTTAGAATTCTTACATAGTTAAAGTTAATATCCCCATATGGGTACATCAGGTCACAATTGAGTAAAAATGTCATTCTTTAAATAAATAAGACCAATTTTGTTTTACAACAAATAGACCTATATATAGTTAAAAAATTATATCAATTAAAATAATTTAAATGATTTTTTACCTAAAGTTATGTACTGTGCAAAAATATTATGCATACCTTGTAATAAATGTAATACATATCTTGCTACTATACTGTATGTACTATACATGTACTATACGTATCTTGTAATATTATACATACCTTATAATAATAATCCTCTAATAAGATATCATTTATTATACAATTTTTTGAAATAGTTATTATTCTGAAAACAAAGATATAGATTACATTTCACCCTTGATTTTCCTTTGTATTCTTACAAGAGCCATTATTGTTGTACCCTATTAGATTTGTAAGACTGTGTTAGATTACTGTACCCTAGTAACAGATTCTGGCCAATGTCCAAATCCATCATAGCGAACCTTATTTTTGGGAATTTGATTTTTTTAGATGTAGATTCATTGGATGATTACTCATGGTCTTCCAACAGTAGACTTTTCCTTTTCACATTATATAAGGACTTCAGCAATGTAAACACAAAATTCGAGTAAGCACATTTGATCACTTTTCGGAATATTGGAAGATCTGTAATCTCTTATATACAAAACCCAACTATTTACCGTAACTATGTCGAGAAAGTGAGTAGAGATCCGAACTGGCTACTTATGTGTTCGCATAGAAGTACGATAACAAGCAATGAATCTAACGTTTAGATTGATTCCACACATATGGTGCTTTATTCATTCTTATTATAGCCAGTGTGATTACAAGAGCCTTGGCTTTTTTATCGTTACACCAGCGCTCACATGTATCACTGGACTCACTTCCTCATGTGATGGACATCATATGCACACATTTCTTGTCCTTCCATTTCAACACCACACTTTTATCATCTGATCTAGTAAACTCAGCCCACTCACCACGTTTTATTGCACTGTCTTTCACAACGTGCATTTTGTTTGCAATATCACCTATTCTATTAGTCATGACTGTCCCAGAACACAGAATTCATTTTGAAAGAAGAGAAGATATTTAGCTGTTTGCACTACAGTGAAATACCTGTCAGTGAATAGGGTAGATGTGCCAGTAATGGGCCCCCTTAAGGAATTTCTCTAAAAAACAATTTTTTATTAATAGTTATAATTATTGCATTCCAATTTTTTCCATATTAGATTAATCTTTCAACAATATTTAACTAATCCCACAGTTACATTTCCCAATAGAAATAAAAATTTAATTTTAAATAATAGAAATATATCTAAACAACCAAAAGCCCAGTAATGAACCACCTATGTTCCAGTAATGGGCCACCCTACAAAAAATAACAGATAATTGTTTTTAGGTGTGTTGGTAATTATGTAAATACGTAGCACCTATAGTTGTCGTTCAGTCCGTCGGGCTGTCCGTTTGTCTGTCTGTCCGCATATAGCAACGCAAAAACTATCCACCCGAATCGTTTGAAATTTAAAATACATAATTATTACATAATTTTTTCGAGTCATTTCAAATTTTATGAAAATCGGAGGAATAGATCAATTACAGGGAAAATCAAAAGGTTTCCGTACATTAAGGTCAATGGGGGAAAAAGTTTAAAATGCATTTTCATCGTTTGAAATTTAAAACATTTAATTATTACATAATTTTGTCAAGTCATTTCAAATCTTATGATAATCAGATGCATAGATCAATTACAGGGACTATCAAAAGTATTCCGTTACATTACAGTCAATGGGGAAAAATTTGCAAATGCATTTTAATGGTGTTACACACATTCGAACATAATAAAATTGGCATGAACCTATGACGTATATATATACTAAAATAAAAATTCTATACAATCTGAGATGCAAAGAATATTTATTATTAAATTACGGGGCCACACAAAAGTATTCCACTACATAATGCTACACGGGGAAACATTGTTTGGGACATGTTTTAATTATATAAAACTGTGCCACATTCTATGAATATGATATACGCTGCTGAGGTGTAATGAAAATTATTTCCTGTATGTTTATAGGAACACAAAGAGTTCAACCACTGTACTGTATCCGAAGTATTGTCTACTATATCAGGAAGATCCGTATATTTTTAAAACTTCGTTATCGTACGAACGCACCTCATTTGCTACGCTTCACGTGCAATTTCCAACTTGTTTCAATTGTATTTTGCCCCAGAGTTTAATGAAAGCATAATAATAAAACAAAATATTAAAACTTAAGTTAGAAATTCATTACATTAAAGGATTTATAACGGAAAAACGTAAAATAAAATATTTAAATTTAGGTTATGAATTTATTATAATCAAGGTTTTATAATGTGGATATAAAACAAAATATTAATGATATTATTAACTGTTAATTATTAGCTAACAATAAAGGATTTATATTGTAAAAAAATTAAAAAAAATATTTAAATTTAAAGGATTTATAAGATAAAGACAATGTTTTACTGAAATCAAGTTTAGATAAAATAAGGCATTAAAAAAAGTATCCATTCTTCATTCATATCATTATCTAAATGATGTGCTGTGCAACTGTGAAATATAAATAACAAATCTTCAATTTTATCATCCCTTTCCGATAGTCCAAACAATTCAATATGGAATTTTAGAATGCATTTAAAATGATAAATGTTCTTGCACTATCCAACCATTTTCAGATAATCATATAGCCCATCAATTTGGCACAGATTGATTCCACAATTTCCCTTCAAAGGTGCTTATATGGATATATTATCACCAATGGAGCAATCTCATTATTTGCTGAAAAACATCCCGTAACAGTGATTTGTTCTTTTTCATTATTTGGTACTACATAATACACATCTTTAACTGATTTTGATCCCAAAATTTTCCTTGTTTTAAGGGCACAAAAAAACCTTGTTTTAACCTTATTGAAAATTCTCTCAGTATGCTTTAGAATTCAGAAGAAAATATTAATAATATCTTCTTCCAAATATGATTTTACATTTCTGAACCAACTTAAAACAACTTCTTTTGTAACGGCACATTTAGATTTTCTCAAATGTTCTGTTTGTTTTGTACCAATTTTCGATGACTTTTTTAAACCGACAATTTATAAAGAAATTGCCTTTATTAAATTCTAATAGGTAAAATTTAAGTATTAAATTTGATTATTTAGCTTTTCAGTTAAATCAAAATATTTTATCTCTACTGAAATAACACTTTTTGTATTGGTCACTTGGGTGGTCCATTACTGGAAAATCACGGAATAAGCAATCCAGTAATGGGCCACCCCTCCTAAAATCTTAAAAATAAATGAAATTTTGTAAATGGCCATTGGTATATTAAATTCAATGTTTTATATTGCTAACCACACAAAAACATTCAATTTTTACGGAAAAATAAAAAAAGATATAAACTAAGTAAGTAAAGTCTGCTCTTAGCATATTCATTAAGATTTTCAGTGAAAAACAGAGAAACTGTGAAACTTTATTTTCTGCTTCCTAATTGTTTTGACGAAAAGTGTAAAAAATTAATCCAGCTTATAAAGCATGCAATGTAGAGTTCAGAAAAAAATAATAAAAGCTTAACAATTATTTATTATTTTTTTATAAACCAAAAAGTGCGAGGTGGCCCATTACTGGAAGGTGGTCCATTACTGGCACATCTACCCTATAACTCTACTTTCATTTTCGGATACGCTCTCAGTTTTTTTTTTTTTTTTCATAATTGTTCCACCAAACTCTAAGTCTTTCCTGTATACAACTGAAAATCTAGTACTACACCATCACTTGAGGCAAGAACAAAATTTTTATGTTCCAAGGGCTGGGCTTCGAAGGAAGATATTAGTTACAAAAGCCGCATTTCCCCAAAATGGGATCTTTAGCTCATCAATTGAGCTAAAGTGTGTCCCAGGAATTTTTAGACAGGCACTTCTGACTACATTAATAAATTACGTACTCTCCATAGGCGATCTTCGGTATCATAAGAATGTATTACAGAGTCAGCAAAGTGTAAATTTGATCGCGAACCTATCTCTTTGCATTACGTTTGTCACTAATGGTATGAGGGAAAACTTTTTTGACTAATACATGCGGGCTTGTAGAATATTCAACACTGTACAACATTTCAAATGTATTAGAAATTTTTAAAGTTAATAAAAATAAGACATACTGTAGCAGTAAACTCATTATATTGTTTCATATTTTTTTTAAAAATGAAAAAAGCCCTTTTAAATTGTTTTGTAAGACAAAATTAAATAATTTAGTAGTTACTAAAAATTTTGTTAATAACCAAGCGTACACAATAGTTACACAGAAAATAAGTTTCTTTAGATAGAAATGTATAGTAAAGACCCATTGTACCCAAATGGGTACAACATATTTACAGATATTTTCAACATCCATGCACATATGAACAACATTTATAAACAACTACAAGTCATTCTTGAAACAGTATAATTTATAAAAAATGCAATAATTTTTTTTAAATTCACTCACAAAATTGTATTATTCACATACTTTGACGTGAAGTCGTTGGTAAATTGCTTATGTGTTCCACTTAGAAATGTTTCATTTTCAAAGTCACATGATTCTTCCTTATTTAAACGTGTAGCACTTCTATTGATAATATAGGACACTGACGTATCTGAATAGCGATAGCAGAAATTTATAAATTTATTATAAATTTTTCAGGGTTATTTTGCCTTTTGCTTTAATGTACCCAAATGGATACTCCAGGACTGAAGAGGTTAATTTCAGACACAAGTAATAACAAATCAAAACTCACAGACAAATGGAGGTTTCAGGGAAGAGACGGAGTTTATCAGAAACAGGATAGCCAGAGTTTAGAACTCTCCATACCATTTTCCCCTACTTTTCTATACAAGAGAACATTGTTACTTTTAATGTGGAGTATGTGCATTACTTTTATAAAAATGCCAGGTGCGTTAGGTGCAAAAAAAGCCACTTTATATTCTTACAAGCACTTTTAGTATTTAACCCTTTACCTACTGATGGTACTTATGAGTACCATTAAAATAACTTATTGTAAAATTCTCTTAATATGTCAGTTAGTTGTAATACTGTTTAGAATAAGTTACAGACACATTACTTTATCTTGTTCCAAGAGCATTATTGGTTACACAAAACAAAAATATTTTTAAAAGGATGATTTCATTTGCCTTTCCATCTTTTCAGCTTTCTTGGTGCTGACGGGAAGGGGGGGGGGGATGGAGATTTTTCAATGCGGAAATATTTCTATATTTATATTGTATATAAATGCTCATCCTTGTATTAAAACTAGATTAGAATTCTTCATTCCTCCCCTTCACAAGTTCAATGCACAGGACTTACTCAAATCCACACAGCTTGGGACCAGAGATTTTTCTGATGTTAGAATTCTGCAGATTTCTGGCCACTGCTTTGCTTACATATTTTTATACAATAATTTGAAAGCAATAATGCAATCAAAATTATAATGAATGCCTAGAATTAAAATAATTAAATAAAAATAATAAAGTAAAATGATAAAAGTTAAGATAATTATAAAAATATAAATTATAAAAAATAAAGGTCAAGTAAATAATTAATGATATACAATTACACATACTTAATAAAGATGATGTACATTTTTCTTGAATAATTCAATTAAATTTTTATCATAAATATATCCTATTAATCATCTTATATATTAAAAGAATATATATTAAAACAGTAGGCGACCGCTTTAAGATCAACTCAAATCGGTCTTTGAGCATGCGCGAAGTTGAACTTATTAGCCTTTTCAGTTAGAGCACGTTCCAAGCAAGTGTGGTTAGCTCGGTGGTTTAAGGCACGGATTTAAAGCTCTGAGCTTTTGTAGCAGACTAGGGTTCGATCCCAACTCTCGGCATTTTATTTATTTTATTTTTTTTATAATGATACATTTTACTACAAGGGAAAGTTATATGATTTTTATTCTTTTGTTATTATTATTATTTTGATGCTTATAATTAAATAAAATTTAACACTCAACAATGATTTTTTAAGGAACAATTTTATTTTTAAAATATTTCAAGTAATTAAAATATAGTAATTATTAGATATAAACAGCCAATTTACAATTCAGGGCTTTAGAGATACATTTGTAAGAATAAAATTATTGGAAATCTTTACAAATTGCATTCTTAATAAATAAATAAATAAATAACAATAAATGCAACACACACAAATAAAAATTGTAAAAATGCCATAAAACTTAATTTAACATCTAGCAATATTTTTAAAAAAGTATTTTAATTTTCTAAAAAATGTAAATATTTAAACATTATTTTGTTGGTAGGTAGTAGCAGCAATTTTCCACTTTCCTGTCATGTGCGTGGAAGCTTAGAAAAAGTAATCCATTTGTAAACTGTAATATACGTGAATTATAAAAATAAATAAATGTTATACATCATATAGACCATATATTAAAGGATTTTTAACTAAATCCCCAAGTGATAATAGTTGAAATAAGTTGAAAGTTGAAATAATATCTGAATCTTTAAAATTGTGAAGTATGCTAAAATATTTTAGAAAAAATTTAACAATTTTAACTTAAAATATTTAAGCAAAAGTATTTTTCATTTAATTATCTTTTAAATATATTAAACTAATCTACAATTTTTGTTATATTTCGTATGAGCGTTACAAGGAAGATGTATGTTTGTGTGCATATAAAGAAAAGTATTAATTATTTTCCGGGGAAAAATTAAAATTAAGAAGAGAAAACAGGGGGAAAGAAAAATAATCATGTAAGACTTAAAATTGAACTACTTTGTGCTACTCATGGTTTAATAATTAAATAATGTATGAAACGTTATGAAAAATTCAAATATATTATAAATAGTTACTTGGTAGCATGAAATTTTAAGTTTCTGGATTTAAAATGAGACTGATAAATATAAAATTAATAAACTTTTCAACATGATTTTAAAAATTAGAAATTACTAAACATTGTTATTTTTTTTAAACACCGAGAAAATTCACCAAAATAAATATTAGTTCAATTAATTTTAGTTATCCTTCAGCTAAAAAGCAAATGCTGTTAAAATTCTGCTTAAATTATTTCAGATGATTACTTGAGTAGGTTAAATTGACAGAACCATGAAACGCTTTAAATCTGTTGGAATCACATAGATAACATTCAAATAAATCAAGTAACTAAAGAAAATCAAACATTATTCTAATTGATCTTTTAACATGTTTATCGTCAAATCTTGACGGGTATACCATCTAGTTATAATGAAAATCAAAGAAAGGAAGTTTTATTTCAGCTTTAGCCAGTCTAAATAACCAAAAAAGCTTGATTTAATACAAAAATAAAATTAGTTAAACAATAACAATTACTAATTATATCAGAATTATCTTGATTTATCTTTTACATTTTTTTCAAGAATAAGCACGAGTTCAGTCATATTATCAAGAATTACATATTAAAATACGGTACTACTCTGTTACCCCGTCAACTAAAATACTATTGCCAAATTATAAGATTAAATGCCAATAATAGATGATTGTGAATGTCACATTCAATGACATTAAATACGATACATGTGTTTAAAACGTCATTAAGTGATTTTTATTTCGACTTTTTATTTGTATTTTTATTAATATTCTATTAATTAATTGCTTTCTTTATTATTTGAAATAAAAATTATGTTAATATGTATAATTTGACTATTAGTTTGGCGATTTGTATAACTTGGCAAAATTGGTTGACAAGATAACAAAGTAGTACCTAAAATACATATGGGATGATATAAAACTAAAAAAAAGTAATTTTGCCCTTACATCTGCATTGAAAGTTTCACTGTTTAAATCTGCTATGATCCGTGGATTTTAGGATTGTAGATGTGAGGGAGTCTTCTGTACAAGAATCTCAAATCTTTGTTTTACAGACAGGTGTATGGCGAAACTTAATTTTGGTACTCAAAAATCGTCATGTGTTAAAAAAAAAAAAAAAAAAAAAAAAAAAAAAAAAAAAAGGAAAAGAAATTAACAACCTTGCTTCAGATTAACAATAGTACAGTAGACGCCATCAAATCTGCAGATAATTTATGGATATAAATGATGAAACATTCAGTACAGATATAGGGTCAATATTTGACTTTTTAAATTTTATATCAATTCCTTATATATTTTAATTTGTAATTTTCATTAATGTTACTGAATTCATGTTTTTTTCATGAAGGAAGAATAAATTTATTTCTGAAAAAATTCAAGATATTGCTGATATCACTGGCAATCAGAATCTTCTAATCAAATATATTTATGTATTAATCAAGCTTTTATGGTAATTAACGTCTTTCTAAATCTGAAATAAAACTTCTTTATTTTATGATATTGATGTGAATTAGTAATATACCTTTGTGAGGCAATTTTCAATGAATAATTTAAGAAAAATACAGTTAATACTTATAATGAATATTTAATGATACATTATCATACAAAGATCAAGTTAATACTGGATCTTTGCTTTTAATAGTTTAATCATTAAAACAATATTGAGATTTTTTATTGTTTCCATTTATTATTTATTTTAATATTTTATTGTACTGTAAGCATTCATTATAATCTCGATTGCATTAATTAATACATTCAAATTACTGTTTAAAAAATATAAACAAAACAATGACCAGAAATCTGTAAAATTCTAAAATCCGCACAACCTCTGGTCCCAAGCCGTGTGGATTTGAGAGAGTCTACTGCATCTATACTTTTTTTCGGTGTTTACCAATGTTAAAGCCATACTAAAATAACGAATTGTTAAAGCCATACTGAAATAACAATTGATTTTAATATGGAATACCTGTGAAAAAAAAAATCAATCAAAACAAGATGTTTTTATGAATTTCTTTAGTCTAATGTTAATAATATAAGAAAAACAGAAAAATAAGCGTATACTTTGCAGTCAATGCATTGACAACATCGCCAAGTGTCTTATAATGTATGTCGCTAAGGCCCTCTATTACATCATCTGATGCAATGATTTCAGAAACCTTTCAGCAGATTTATAATTACAATAGACTCCCTCAAATCCACGCAGCTTGGGACCAGAGGTTGTGCGGATTTTAGAATTTTGCGGATTTCTGGTCGTTGCTTTGTTTATATTTTTAAACAGTAATTTGAGTGCAATTAATAGTGCAGTTGGAACTATAATGAATGCTAACAATATAATAAAATATTAAAATAAATAATAAACTAAAATACTAAAAATTTAGATAATTTTTTAAATGATTAAAGTACTAATAGCAAAGGTCAAGTTAATAATCAATAGTGCATCATTAAATATTCATTATAAAGATCAAATGTATTTTTCCAAAATTATTCAACAAAACTTGCCTCATAAAAGTACATTACTAACTCACATCAAAATCATAAAATAAGAATTTTTTTTTTCAAGTTTAGGCTTGCTTAATAACAAAAAAATCTAGATTAATGCATAAATATATTTGGTAAGAAAATTCTGATTACCAGTGATATCAGCAATATCTTGAATTTTTTCCAAAAAAATTTGTTCTTCCTTCATAAAAAAACTAGAATAGAGTATTATTAAGAAAATTACAAATTAAAAAATATATGGAATTGATACAAAACTAAAAAAAATCAAATTTTGTCCCAATATCTGAACTGAAAGTTTCATTGTTTACATCCATAAAATATGTGCGGATTTTAGAGAGTTGCGGATTTCTGGTTTGCAGATTTGAGGGAGTCTACTGTATATATAAAAAATTAACACCTTGTATGTCCATTTTAACTGCTAAAAGATATTAAATGAAAATGGTAAAAACAGAAAAATAGGTTTTCACTCATGCAACATCATTTAACTTACCAAAACTATGGTTTGAGTTACTCAGGAATTACGGAAATAAAAATAAGCATGTAAACAAAATAAAAAACATACATAATATGAAAGAGTACGTAGAAATTTGAGTGGTGGTATTTCATAAGCCATGCAATTTAAGAATATTTTAATCTATTTGTTTTGAAAATGACTCAAATCGGATCAAAACATGTAAACAGTTGAATAAATCTATTTTTAATGTTTTTTAAAATTTTATTTTCTGTCTTTAAGCAATTACAGTTTGTATAAATTTATGATTGTAAACAATGAGCATATACTCCAAAACTTTTCTCTATTTTTAGTCACATCTTTCAACTCCCCCAAAGGTGGAAGAGATTAAAACATAACACTTATTATTCAATTTTACAAAAATACTTCATCTTTTGTACATGTTTTTCTATTTTGTAAAAGTAAAAATTATCATAAAATGTGTCAAAATAACTTTTATTCATATGTTGTTGAACCTCCTAGGCGAGAAAGTTTTTCTTATAATTTCCTACATTTGGTTTTGGTAATTGAAAAGCTTTGAATGAAAAGAAAAAAAGAAAAATCTGATCAGGAACTACCAATAAAAAGATTTAGCCAACAGCATGTGCATTTATTTATCATATAATTTTGAGGACAATGGCTAAATATATTTTAATAATACTACGTAGTAAATAGTCTATTCAAATTTGGTGAAAAGGGACAGGCTACTCGATTATCCTGTCGTTCAATTTTGACAAATTATAAAAATCACCTATTTGGAAAATTTTACAAAATGTCACCAGTGTTGAATTCAGACAATTTTATCCAAGAGGGACTTCTGTAGTTTTGGAATCAACATTAAAGAGTTTGGGGGGGGGGGGGGAGGATTGCACTTTATGACCACTGTAAACACAAAATCTCAAAATTTCCAGGGGAGCATTTGATTGCTTTGGAGGGGGGGGGAGGGGGGGATGGTCCCCAGAGTCATGCAAAAGGGGGTGGTCACCCTGGGTGTGGAAATCTAGGAATCCAAATTTATATTACCAATGACATTTTTGGCCTGTTACAAGAAAATTTATGGGGAGGGGGCACCAAATTGAAACTTTTCACGCAGGCACAGTGTTTTCTTTGCACGCCCCTAAATGTCCCCCTGCCCTGAATGCAACACTGATTGTCATGATTTTTAATAACTAAAGAAAAAATAATTTAATAAAGGGATAGAAAAGATGCAAATAAAACATATAATTAAGAATCACTTCATGATGTAAGTGTAACAAACACTTAAATGTGTTTAACCTCAAGTGTATGTGACATTTACATTAAGCCATTAATGGCTTAAAATGTATTTTCATTTAACATAACTCAATACAGACAAATTGAGCTTATGAGCAATGCAATGACATAAATTAAACATTTAAAAGAAACTCATTTATCAAAAATGAAAAAAATTCCTGATTTTTAAATCAAAAATCGTAATCCAAACTATATTTAAATAAGTAGATAAATAAAAATTCCTGCCAGAATACGTTTTTTCATAATTCTTTAAATATCAAAATATCAGCAAATATAAAACTTGCGACACATAAAATTTTATGATCAAATCACAAGTTAGAGAAATTTTAGTAACGAGTACTCGAATAAACACATCTTACCATTAACTTATTTTAGCAGAGAAGATGAATTTTTATGTTTTAAAAATTAGCTATTATTAGAATCAGAGGGAAACGCCTTACATAATGTTTTTTGATCAATATTTGCCTTACCACACAAACGAGTAAAAGGGACGCCAACGCAGTGAATGAATCACAAAGGCCAAAATAGAATGAGTAATGAACAACTCAAAAGATATTGATTCATAATAATTATAAATAAGGGAGTTTAATAAAAATCTATACAAAGCTCTATTCAATATTTAGCAAAGATGTTTTTTGAAATCAGCCTCATTTGCGCTTCATTGGAAATAAACTATTTCAATGAATGATTTGTTAATTTGATTCACGAATCATTCACTATTCACGGATTGGTGTTTTGCTCTATTTCTATGTGTAAGAATAACTTTTATCCCATTTTACTAATATTTTACTATCTATATAGCCCATTGACTTTTAATATAATGTCATTTCTGCCTGTTATCCCTTTTAGCTATTTATAATATTAGTAAGCTTTTATAACATAATTATTAATCTCATTCACTTTTACTGAAATTAGTTAAAAGTAAGATATATTATTATTTTAGGTAGGAAATTACATTATTGATCGGATATTTCTCATCAGGATCTATGAATTTTTCCTCTTCAAAAATCATCCTTACGTAATCTTTCGTTTACGTATCAGTCCTCGGAACAGGCCATTTTCCAAATTTGTCCATTTCTGGACAATTCTTTGGAAATCAATCCTCTTGGAGTCAACCCATTTCAAAAAAATTCCTCGGAAGTGGCGGATCCAAGGGGGAGGTCATGGGGTTCATGCCCCCCCCCCCCCTGGACGAAGAAAATTTCCTAAAGTATTTTTAAAAATGGAATATACATTAAATTCTTTCTAATTTACTCTTTACTCAACAATATGAATCTTTCTAATTCTTTAAAGATCTATTTAAATACAAAGCAAGTACTTTCTGAAACATCCAGAATATAATTTTCAATCTCAGATTCAAAACATTTGAAAGTGCATTTATTCAGATCAAAAGTGATTATAGCGTTTTCCATTAAGTGTCCAAATTAGCGTTTTGAATTTCTCGATAAAGGCAAAGAATATTTTGGGAAATGTCCGTAAAATGTGGAAAGTTAAACTGAATTTCAAGACGCGACAGCCAATTGCACCCTCATTAACAGCATTTTTGTAACTGTCAAGTCCTTAATTAGCTTAAAATGATCAATTTGACATTCATTCTTTGCTTTTCTAAGAAAATGGAAAAATCTTCACTTTCTTTTGTCTAATAAACTGTGAAAATTTTATATTTTTACGAATATTAATGCAATTTTTTTGTATTTACCAATAAAAATGAATTCCCAAAAATATCAAAAAAGTAGCTGTTTTAAATATGGAAACAGCCTTTAATAAAATATTTTCTTAAGTGATGTACTAACCCCCCCCCCCAAAAAAAAGAGCCATGGATACTTATTAATAAAAAAAAAAAAAAACATAATTGGTTGAATAGAGTGTATTATTTGACAGTCATAATGTGTATATAACAAAGTCCTGCCTGGCTGCATCATCAATACGCAGCCAAAACTGAAACGCCTATACCTAAAATCATAAAACTTTCATTGTTACTTCATACTTTAATATAAAAGTCCATTAAAAAAATATTTTCCACATTTCAACCCTTAATGAGCTGAAAATGGGATTGGAAGTTTCTGAAAAAGGATACAAATGAAAAACCATGACATTAAAATTTAAAAATTGAACATAATTAGAACTGTAGATAATGATGTAAGAAAGAAAATCATAATTGTTTATTTCAATAAGTTTCAATAACTTAACTAACTTTTTTGAACTTTATAATTTAATATAAATAAATAAGTTTTCAGATACAGTAAAACCCTGATCTATCGTTCCCGCATCCATCATCTTCCCACATTGATCATTTTATTTTTATAGTCCCTGCACAAACTGTACTTAAATAATGTTAACAAAAAACCTGCAAGAATTGTTTTTTCAAAAGCCTTTTTCCCACATTCATCATTGTAAAATTTTTCTCCTCAATGAAAGAAAATTGGAAATTGTGCGAATCCATATGACATACAAACTGAAATTACTTCTTTTATCATCAAATAATTCATTTGTGCCATTTATGATGAGATGAATAGTGATTGCATATAGCAGAGGATGCGATTAGGTTTTCATTGATCAAGATTTTGAGACACGTGGTGTCCTAAACATAGAAGAAATTTGCAATAATGGAAAAATTAAAATAATGGCAAAGAAGCGGAGGATAAGTTTCAATTGGATGAAGCTGAGGTACCAGTGCCAACTCTATCTGATGAAATTACGGCATTTGAAACTGTATGAATTTTTATATATGCATAATCAAATTACAGAAGCTGACCAGAAAAAAGTTGTATAGCTTGAAATTTATTTTTTAATTTTAAAAAATGAACTAAAAACAAACAAAATTATTGATATTTTAAAATCAATATAAATTTTTTAAAACTTCATTTTTTTTTATTTTTTTTTTTTTTTGCTGTTTAGTAAGCTACAAATAAGTATTTGTTAGTATCTTGTATACATTTCAAGCATTAGTAATGCATAAACATTGTTTTTTCATGTTTTGAAGTTAATCCTCATTCATCGTTTTCCCGTATTCATCGTTTTTTATCCCGTATTCATCGGTGTAATTTTCCAGCACCCCTTGAAAAACGGTGGATCGAGGTTCTACTGTATAATGAAATAAAATACAAAATACAATATAGTTCAAAAGGATTTTATTTCAAAACGAGGAATGCATAAATTTTCCTGATTTGGTGAAATCATAAAGTAATCTGCAACAATAAAAGCAGGCTAAAATGGTAGTACAACAAACAATCCAACATTAGTTTCTTAATAGTAAAGAAATATAACATAAATAATGTAAAACTGCCAGGAATAGTAAATTGTTTATATTTTTTTATTATTATTATTGGTGTTACTCAACAAATTTTAAGAACAATCAAATTTATTTTAATAATTTTTGTTTATTAAGTTAAAGTACACAAGCTAAATCTTCAACGGAGTTTAAACCCACAAATGCATACAATACCATGACACAAAAAATCACATAAGACCCTTTTGAGGATTCTTAGATCCCTTTCCTCAGTGCAGAAAAATAATATTAAAATGGGTTAACCCCCTTCCCTCCCGGTTATAAATTTAAGTAAAACCCTGAAAATTCCTGGCATAGCCCCAAAAAACTCCATTGCAAAAAAGTAAAGCATGTTTTTGCAACTGTCCTTCCTAAGTGATTGATGTAGGTCTTATGCATTAACTTTACTGAACTGTTTCTAACTGTAGAATTTCAATAAATAACTACAAAGCCACTTATATCTCTTTTTGAATCTTTAGTTTCACGTCCTTATCTGCCCTTACCCTTCTTTCCATTTACATCATAATAATGTGCCTTAAGTTGGTGTGGGTGGATTTTGCATGCAGAGAAATGCCAAAATGTTTGTTTGGAATCGGGATCTTTGAAATGCTATAACTCATGCAGTCATTAAACTCTTGTACCACGGTGGTAAACGAACTGTTAAGCATTCCTTCAGATGATTTGAAAACAGAATCATTAACAGCTTGGTTAATGATATATTAGATATTATTATATACGATTATTATAAAATTTATACGAATATAATAATACATATAATAATATATGTGATTTTATATATATTGTAAATATTATCTCTGCTAAAAGAAATAGTGATTCACTAAATTTCAAAGTTCTATTTCTTTAAATTTGAAGTTTGTTATATTTTAACTGAAAAGCGGTTTATTGATTTAATCAAACTAAACAAATTAAAAGCCATTATAATGAAAGATTGAAGTACATTATATAAAGATATAATGTGAGTTAATCTAATGTGCTTTATCGATTGAGTATCTGGGCCCGAAGGTAATTGAACTCCATGGGTACTTTGATACACTAATACTTTTTTTTAATTGGTAAATATATCATAGGAAATGAGTTTTTACCTTCTACTATCTTTAATAGAAGAAAGTATGTTTATCGAATTTTTTTTTCAACTTCCGGTTTGCAACAGATTTACATGCTTTAGGGGTCAGAGATTCCAATAAACGTATTTACATGAAATGTCTGTCTGTGTGTGTGCCTATGTCGTATGTTGCCATTCAACCATCAAAAGATGTATGAAGATATTCATAGAATTATACCAAATTTTTTGTGAATGTTTTTGGTTGTGGCAATCAGGTCCTCTTTCAATTTCGAAATATTTTGCCAAAAAAGTCGCTGTAATAGTGATTTTTGTTCCATTTTCAATATTTTACAATCAAAGTTATGCATAGAATTGAACGAAATTTTCTGTGTATTTGTTTGGCTATGGTAGTTAGTCTTCCCTGAATTTGAAAACAATCCACCATAAGGGGGCACTGCAATTGCAATTTTTGTGCAATTTTAAATATTGTACTACTAAAAAGTGTGTGAAATTATGCATAGAACTGAACCAAATTTTTTGTATTAGTGTTTAGCTATGATCAGCAGGCTGAATTTGAAAAAAAAATCCGCTAGAAGGGGGGGGCTGTAATCGCTATGTCTGTCATTTTCATTATTGTACCATCAAAAAGTGTATTAAGTTATGCATAGAAGTGAACAAATTTTTTTGTGTATGATTATTTTTGGGTATGGCAAGCAGCTCCTCCCTAAATTTCAAAAACATCTGCCTACCATTCTATTGTCCATTGGTTCCTGCAGAGACGAGATTTTGTGTCCTTCTAATCAGGTTATTTTTAAATAGCTGATGACTACAAAATAAGAGAAAACTACTGATTTTAATAAGTATCATGATCATATTAACTTGTTTTCACTCCGATTAATTGACTGAAGCAGAAATTTAAGATAAAAATCAGAGTTGGTATAATATTAATAATATTAAAAAATTAACTTGTGTAACTAGTTTTTGAAATATTAAAATGTACCTATGAGATAGAAGAAAGTTTTGTGATTGGTACATCTAATTAGTTTCTAAAGGAATTTTTAAGGAAAACAAAGTAAATGCTTGTTTAAATAACAGTAAAGAATACTTTTTTAAAAGTCTGATTAGAAACAGTTTTGAAAAATATGGCCCACAGCAAAACTTATAAATCTATCTGACCCACAGCAAAATAGTAGAAATAAACATAATCTGGAGCAAAAAAAAAAATAATAATCCTACTTTAAATTTTTATTTACCCCAAATTTGACTCTCAGTAAAGAAACACAATCCAGAACAAATCCGATTTTAAAATAATGTAAGTCAGCCTGACTTGCACGACGCACAACAAAAGAAAAAAACACCTAGTTGACCCCATAAAGCAAAACCCCTGTGTAACAAAAAAGTAGAAATAAACCCCATACAGGGGCAATACTAAGGGGGGGGGGAGAGGGAGCCACCCCTCAAAACATTTGCACATGCTGTTACAGTTTGCAAATTTACAAACATAACTGGCAAATTAGTTCAAAACTTTAAAAAAAACTATAAAACACTTTCTGATAGATTTGACAAACGTTACCAATATAATTAGAATAATTATTAAGCTGTTTACAAATAAAAACTATATTACATTTTCTAATTGTGATAACTTGGTAAAATTATAAAACTAATTGGCAAATACTGAATTTTGACTTGGAAATTTTAGGTTCTCTCCTCCACCAATATAAAGTCTTTGCAAGGGCCCTGATCCCATATGCTATCAGAAAAATTACCTCCTATCTGAACCTCAAAGTATTTAAATCACTCCCCCTTAGGAATTCTCTAGATACGCTCTTCATATGCATAATATCAGAGAAGACATTTATCATTTTAGAATTACACCTAAAATAACTTCATTTTTAGAATATCCGACTAAAAATTTTATTTTGGTCCCTGAGCATATCGTATTGTCCTGACAAGAACCCGAAAACTCTATTGAAAGTCAAGTCAAAATCCGATCAAAAAATGTTTGTTAATCAGAAATTAAAACGGAGGAAACTTAATCCAAATTTTAAGGGCAATATCAAGTGAAAGTCGATATTTACTTCTTTAACATCACTTTTATCTTTTAAATAGAAAAATAAATGTCTACTATATACCCATTAATATTCAACTGTAGATCCTTTAAACAACAGCAGCAGGCGAACAGGTTGCCTAAATTACTGAAAAGTGTTCATTAAATAGGTGCTTGCTATTCAGGAGAAAACGTATGGAGATTTTAATGTACATGCTAATACTCATGAATAACACTTTTCTGTCCAATAGCTTAAAAATAATCACAACTAATTATTTGGAAGTGTTTGTCATGGAGCTTTTATAGTATATAGTTTTTATTGAGCAAGAAGTTATGACTTTTATTTGAAAAAACAGGTCATCCCGAATCCTTCTTGCAAGATTGAAAACTGGATTTGAAATTGATCCAAACCCGAAATAATGTAAATCAATCTGACATGAAAACTATGCATAGCTAAAAAATCCATGCGACCCGCAATAAAAATGTAAATATCAAACTGATCAATAGCAATATAAATAAATAAATAAATAAGATAAAATAAAAATAGAAATCAATCGGTTTCAAACCCAACCAGCAGCAATAAAATAAGAGTCAAACCACAACAAATGTAGAAATCAACCAAGTTCAAACACGACTAGCAACAAAAAAGTGGGTGAACTGCAGTCTAACCTAACCTGCATCAAAAGTAAAGAAGTCAGCCAGATCCTCAGGAAAAAGTATAAGTGAACCACTACCAAACACGACTCGTATGAAAAAAGTAGCAGTTAGTCTGAACAACAGCTAAAAATTAAAGCAAATTAGATCAAAATTCGATCCACAATGAAAAAAATTAGCCCCAGCCTCATCTACACTTTTTAAAAAAATCCCGAATTTCTGTATTCAACCCACCCTCAACAAAAAGTAGAAATCAACCAAATCCAAACCCGACTACAAAAAGTTGGTGAACTGCTGCCAAACCTAACCTGCATTAAAAATATTTAAGTGAACCTGGCCCATCAGCAAAAGGTAGAAGTGTACCAAACACGACTCACAGAAAAAAATTAAGAGTTAATCTGCACAAAAGCAAAACATAAAAGTAAATCGGACCAAAACTCAGTCCACAATTAAAAAAATTAGACCCGGCCCATATACAATTTAAAAAAAAATCCCGACCCGAGCCGCGGGTCTAATTGGAAACTCCAAATTTCTGAAATTGCCAATCCCCCTTTTAAGAGCTCTTCTTTTGGATTGATTCCTAGGAAACAGTCCTTTTCAAAGTCATTATATTTCAGAACGACTTCGGGGAATCACTCCATTTCGGAGTCAGTACATTTTGGACTGATTTAGAGGAATCGCTATTTTTGAACGACTCAGATAGGTCAATCCTTTCGGAATCACTATATTTTGGAACGAATCTGCAGAGTCGTTCCTTTTCAGAAAGTTCCGCGTGGATTTTGATGATTCTAATATAAATTTTTAATTAAATAAGCATTAAAAACACACTGATTTCTGAATTTAGAATGGTATTT
>OZ025303.1:41461779-41646294 GCA_964019185.1 Maratus speculifer
AACCACTGAATCTAGTAAACAAAACCTTTAGTCCTTTAACATTGTTATAACGGGGCTCGACTGTAAATATATATATATATATATAAATACTTATATAAGTGTGTACATAAAATATGTACATGTATGTATGTATATATACCACTGGTGTCTAGCTAACTGAAAAGTACCGATAGTTTTTATTTTAAGTGAAAATCCTATGAGTAATCTGTGATATAAATTACTTCCAAGTCATTAATATTCTATCTTTCTCTATTAGATGAAGCCTGCGCATCAGGATCCTCCACCAGTCCTCACCAGAAAAAGCTGCATGATGACCTCAAGGATTTATTCCTCAAAAGAGAAGATTGTGACATCATCATCAGAGTCAAAGGCTCAGAAATTCCCGCACACAGGGTGATTCTGAAAACCCGTTCTCCAGTTTTTGCTTCCACTTTTGAACATAACATGAAGGAGAAGGCCACTGGAATTGTGGAAATCGAGGATTGTGATCCTTCCTCCTTTATGGATTTCTTGCGTTATATCTACTATGGAGACGTTGGAATGATATCCCACGAAAATGTATTCGACCTTTTCAGATTGGCTGACAAGTACGAGGTTCTGGATCTCAAAGCAACGTGCTTGGAGTTCGTGAAACAGAACATAACTGTCGACATATTTTGCGAAACCATCACCTTAGCACTTCAGCATACCGAGACTGAATTGATCGCTTCAGCCACCGATTTCTTTGTCAGGAATGCCGAGGAGATTCTTCAGACTGTCAAGTGGCAGACATTTGCAGCCGAAAATCCAACACAGAGTAACGAGTTGATGATTAAACTTGTGAAATGGTTTAAGCACTCAAACGTGTGTATTTCGTGTCAGAGTCAAAACGTACCATAGATCAAGTGAACCTTGAACTTGGAGACCCTGAATTTAGGGACTCAAATTATATCTGCTCTAAACATGTTTGTTTTTCTCTCCACTGATTTCATGTTGTTATTGAAACTTATGAACGATATCAATAAAAATAACTGGTACCCTAAAATGTTTGAGCAAGTGAACTTTGAATTTTTCGACTGTGAATTTATGGACTAAAATTATATTATCTTTGTACATCTTTGTTTTTCTTTTCACTGATTTACAGTTGTTGAAACTGATACCCTAAAATGTTTGAGCAAGTGGACTTTGGACTTGCGGCTCCTAAATTTAGGAACTTGAATTAAATATGCTCTGAACATCTATGTTTTCTCGCCACTGATTTGATGCAGTTATTGAAATTTATAAACAATATGCATAAAAATAACTGAAACCATAAAATATTTAACTAGTGAAACTTGGACTTGGGGACCCTGAATTTAGGGACTTTAAATAAATCTGCTCTGAACATGTTTGTTTTTCTCTCTATTGATTAAATGCTGTTTTTGAAATTTATAAGCGATATGCTAAAAAATAATTGAAATCCTAAAATGTTTGAGCAAGTGGACCTTGGACTTGGGGCTCCTGAATTTAGGAACTTGAATTATATTTGCTCTCAGCATATCTGTTTTTCTCACTACTGATTAGATGCTGTTATTGAAACTTATAAGCAATATGCACAAAAATAACTGAAACCCTAAAATATTTGAATAGGTGGACCTTGGACTTGGAGCTCTGAACTTAGTGACTTAAATCTGCTCTGAACATATTTTTTGATGTCCATTGGTTTACTATATTTGTTGAAATTAATGAACAATATGCACAAAAATATTTGAAACCCTTAAATTTTTGATCAAGTATTATGTTTTAGACTATTTCTTTTTCTATGAAAGAATATAATCTGTATTTTTGCCAAAATTAAATTCTCAGTATTTACAGAAATTCATTCTTGGTCAACTAGAACAAAATCTTGTTTAAAAATCATTTAAGTGCCTTATTTTATTATGTTTGTATTTGCTTGTCAAAATGCCATGTTCCTTTTAATAGATTCAAATAAATTACATGGATGAAAGTGTGTATAGTATTCTTACTGAGAAAACCTGTAGCCAATGTTTTTTTTTTCTTTAAAACTTTGGATAAAAGTTTTTTATTTTTACAATATTTGTTTTATAAATTTCTGAAGAGACTTAAAGCATTTAAAACAAAACACTTTTCTTTCCTGTAAAGGGCAAAATTAGTACTAGCCACCGGCCACAGGGCCAGTAATAATGGAAAAGTGGCTAGTGAAAAAATGACTATCAACGGCCACCTCTTGGCCACTTTTTCATATGGAGAGAATAAAATTTTCTTGCATTTCATCAAGGATTCTACTTTTTTTGTTCCAATATATTTATATTGACATATTTATTTTGGCTATTCAGTTTTAGATTAATATTTATAAAATTTTTACTGTTTAGTATTTTTAAATAAAAAAGTGGCCACTAGTTTTAAGAAAGTAGTGGGTCACTTAAAAAAGTAGTCACTTAAAAAACTAGTCCAACCGGCCAGTGGCCGCTAATGGAATTTTCCAATTTTGCCCTATACTTTCCTGATGTATATAATAAAGCAACTTATTATAAGATATAGTTAAGGTTTCTCATGAAGTCGAATTCTTCAATTATTATTCAGCAGATGGAATAAAGCAGAGTTTTACCTGAATTCTTTATGATTCAGCATTAAATTCTGTTATTTTTATAATCACTTATTTCTGAAAATTCTCTTTCAGCATTTTATACTAATAGACAGAAACATACTTTAATACTTTTGTTCAGTCCTGAAGTTTACCTAGTACCTTTATTACATGCCAGTATTTGCTAAAGTTTAGTTCAAACTAAAATATTCTTAAAACTACTGAAATCATGATTCCAGATATTATCATCCATTAATTAAATAAATTACGCTCATATTCTGTTACATTTAGGAGCTCTTTTGTGTAGCCCTGTATATTAAGTATTCCATTTATACACACCATATAAAATGTATAAATTTAGTGAGACTTTATAGATATTTTTTTATTACCATTTTGATTTAATTAGTTTATTCAGTTAGTAAAACAAATATTTGCTTTAACAAATATTCTTAAAAAACAGTTACTTTATTAAGCAGATACTTTTTATTTACCTACAAGTTTAATAAACAGTTCTGACAATGCTAATAGTAAATATCCATTCCCATCTAAGAGCAACAGTAAAAAAGTGTGATGAGTATACTTATTTTTAGATGTTTTTTGTGAATATTATGCGTGAAAATATTTTCATATTCTTATTTCTAATAAATATATCTTTTATTAAATTAATGTAATTGATTACAGATTCAGTTAAAATACCTTGGGTAATATTGTATGCCTTGTAGCAAAATGAGAAATGCTAATTAGTTTAATTATTTCATTTCGCGTATACATTATTGTAATAGTTTTCTAAAGAACCGTTTTACTAATTTTATAAAACAGTTGAAAACATTTCTAATGTAGTGCGAAATTTTATGAAGAATTTCTTTTTCAAACAAAAATAATTATTTTAAACTTAACAGTATACAATTAAAAATCATATAAAGTATTTTAAAGTTCAACAGATTAATATTTATCTATTTTAAACTTAAATCACAATACTCAAAATAATAGCATTAAATTTTACAAAGTATTTCTTTTTCAAATAAAAATAATTATATTAAACTTAACAATATATGTTTAAAAAACAATTAAAGTATTTTAAAGTTCTACAAATTAATATTTATCTACTAGGACTTCCCTAAGAGGGATTAGTCTGAGCGATATTGCTTACAACAGGTTTTAATAATAATATTCTAAAAGTAAAAAAAAAATGTTATTTTTAATTGATTATATATTGTCACAAATTGAAATGACAAAAAATTTCAAAGTGAATGGTACAGTCGCAAAATATTACATAAAAATTCCTATACACAATTGAAAAAAATGGGAAATCAAGCTATACAAAACAGCCATGCATGGGTATAAAATTCGAAGTACGCAATACATTAAAAGTAATACAGATAATAAAGCATTAAAATGCCTTGTATCGGAATTTGATTTTTTTTTTTTTTTTTTGAAATGACGTCAAGAATATGTCATTTTTGTCATTTCAATTTGTGACAATATATAATCAATTAAAAATAACATTTTTTTTTACTTTTAGAATATTATTATTAAAACCTGTTGTAAGCAATATCGCTCAGACTAATCCCTCTTAGGGAAGTCCTAGTAGATAAATATTAATTTTAGTACCTAAAAGTGGCGCAAATCATAATGCCTGAGTAGAATGGGGGAATTTTTCATATGGTGTGTGGTGCCCTTAACCCTCTGGATCCCAAACCACCTGAGACCGCCTGATATATTTTGAGGTATTTTAATCCGTATATCTTAATTCCCACCAGAAAATTAAAATAGTAATATTTGCTTTAATTAAAAGCAGAACATTCCGTATTTAAATAAAACGAAATTAGCCACTGAATTTGTCTGGTTCAAAATCAGGTTTTCTGAATTACATAATTTCTAGAACATCTTCTATCATGGGAATTAAAGGGTTAAATAGTTAGAACAAAATAGTTAATATATATAATAGTATAATGTCTACATCTGTCTTCAATGCATAGGATGAGGTTTTCGATAAAAATTTAGGGTATTCTCTTTTAAAAAAATGATACATAAAAATTTCGAAAACGCCAACAAAGGAATACAATGAGTCCTTTCGAGTATGTCAATCTGTGTGCTCAATCTGATATAAATGGGTCGTGCATGCTGGTCACTACATACGCTGTTTTTTTTTTCAAACTCATTCTCATGAAATTGAGCTGTATTTCGCTTTAGCATGCATAAAATAAAACAAATTGGCAATCATGAATGTGGTAGAGAGTTTACAGAGGTATACGCCGTATACTTTCTGGATTTTTTAAGAACCACGGTATAGCCCCTCTTTCTCAAAAAGCTGCAGTATATACATTCTAGGGTATATTCTCTAACTTGAGCGTATGTTCTCTGATTAGAGCGTATATTCCGTTTTTTTACGACTATTCTACTGTTGACAATGTCTGTAGTATAAGGTACTAACGAGATCTGAATATCTCGTCTGCATAAGCTTTGAGCCGTCAAGTGTCATCACAAATGATTTACTAATCTGAACATATTTTTCAGTATAACATGCTGGCTCAAATACGTCAATGTGTACTCGATTATGCAGTTTTACCTGAAAAAGTTATTATTTAAAAGACCTGCTAGTGAAATTGAGAAAATGACTCTATGATAAAGTCCCTAGATTAATAAAGCTAAAAAGTTAATGTACCCTCCCCCCAATACTAATTTGTAATGGAATTTTTTTATGGTGACATGTAAATGAAAATAAATAATTTTTGCGCGGCATATTCTACAAAATATAATTCTAGTGCTCTTGATAAATGCATATCAATTTTATTATGTTTCTACAGGTTTAACATCATTAAAAAGTACTTGGAATTATTTCATCCAATCGGCAGTAATGTAACAGAATAATTTTGAATGTTCCAGTATTCGAACCCTGTATCCGATTTTATTAAAATTTGCAATGAAATTCGGCAACAAATAGATATTTAAAATTTCAAACGATTCGATTGGATAGTTTTTGTGCTGTTATATGCAGATAGAAAAACAGATGGACGGATCAGACGACTTCTATAGGTACTAAATATTTATATTAATTGATGACGCACCTAAAAAGAACAATTAAATTGAAAACCAGATGCAAAAATTGAAAACGCATTTCCAGAAATTATTGCTCAAAGATAGTATTGTAACCGATTTGTTTTGTGTGTCCCTGTAATTGAATTAAAAATGCTATGAATGTCCTGTTATAAAGTAATCGTAATGAAATTCATTGGTTTATATAAGTTTCACACATTTGGAATAGCGTATTTTTATTAAAATACTCTGCAAAGGATATCCACCAATAGACCATAATGTAATGAAATTCTTTTGGGTGCTCCTGTAGATAAACTATTAATCCCATATACTTCATATACAATACCAAACATGTCTAAATAATGTTTACCAATTGCATGTAAATCGGTGTATATTTACTGGTGTTAGAGCGTGGACAGACGGATAGACAAACCGAATGCATAAACATAAAAAAAAAAAAAAAGCAGCTCCAGAGGTTGAAGATCGCATCCTTATCAATTCATTTAATGCCAAAAAAAAAGCTTGCCAAGGAATTTAGAACAGGATGTGGTACACTTTTTTATATAATTGGCGCAAAAATATCGTTATTAACATTGCATGGTAACGCGGCTGTTGTTGTTTGTCTATTAATAAATTGTTTATTTTTTTTTCTGTATTCATTTAATCTAGATATAATCGTTTTTTTTATTGTTACTTCTTTTTTAAAATATTTGAAATTAATTTAAAAATGATTTTCGCCAAATTTTCGCCAAACCCGACGCTTATATATGATATCTCTGCCCTATTTTCATGGTACTTTTCTAATACCTTCACCTTGGCGTTTTTATAAATCATGGTCCAGTTTGGACTTCAGAAATTGAGATTTCAAACCTGATGATCGTTCATGTTTATTTTTACTCATAACTATGGCACAGATGTCATATTTATGTGTAAAAATATAAACTACACGTTAGTGCGATCTTTACTACCGCCAAATTGGTGAAAACGTTGTTTCTGAATATTGCTGTAAGTATTTTACGATTTATTGTGATATTCTTTATTATATTTATTACTATGTTTGTTATTTATAACTGTTTATTCATCGCTTCAACTATTGTTTTTTTTATTACTTGATTATCCCGTCGACCAAAAAAGTAATCCCAAACAATAAGATAAAATGCCAATAATGAATGATCGTGAATGTCGCATTCAATCGCATTAAATACGATGCATGTGTTTAAAACAACATCAAGTGATTTTTTATCACACCTTTTTATTTGTATTTTTATCAATATTTCACTAATTTATTTCTTCTTTCGTTATTTAAAATAAAAACTATGTCAATATATATAATTTGGTGAAATTGATCAACGAGATAACCAAGTAATGGCAATATTTTATTTAAACTCGACAGAATTGTTTCTAATTTGCATGTGCGAAATATAAAAGATGGGTACTACTCTGTTATCCCGTCGACCCATTTTGCCAAATTATATAAATCGCCAAATTAATAGCCAAATTATACATATTGACATAATTTTTATTTTAAATAACGAAAAAACAAATAATTAGTAGAATATTAATAAAAATATTAATAAAAAGTCGAAATAAAAATCACTTAATGACATTTTAAACACGTGAATCGTATTTAATGTCATTGAATGTGACATTCACGATCCTCCAATATTGCCATTTAATCTTAGAGCTTGGCGATAACTTTTTGGTCGACGGAATAACCTAGTAGTACCAAAAGATGCTAATGGCGGTTATAAAGTGCTATTATAAAGAATATCGCAAAATCTCAAGTACTAAGTTACTAAGAATTAAGGCTTTTTTCTTTTAAATCAACAACAACAACAAAATTTTTCTCAAGTTTGTTTCTTAAGTTTAAGTATAATTGTTTATTGTAATTCAAAATTGTTTGCTTATTTTCCTTGCTCCATGTGCTTAAATTTGGGAATCTAGTGAAAACATCCAACCGGTGAAAATTGACGCATGCCAAATTTTTGTGACATATGCAAATAAATTGTGCTTTTCTAGCAGCTTTTTAAATATAATTTTTCAACTATTTGGAACTATTTTTTGAAAGTAGGTGCATTCTGTAGGTTACTCTCATAGGTACCGATTGGTACAATTAGAATTACAATTTGACATGTATTTTTTTTCTGATTTGCTTGAAGAAACAAACTTGACTTTTAATATCGTTACGTACTATGTGTATTAACCTTCGCTTCGCTCAGATAACTATTTCCTCCATGTATTCTGGTTCGGTTGTTTTTGAAAACATCCAGCCGGTGAAAAATGACGCACACCAAATTTCTGTAACGTATGCAGATAAATTGTGCTTTTTTATCAGTTTTTTTACTATAACTTTTAAACTATTTGGAACTAATTTTTGAAAGTAGGTGCATTCACCAGGTTACTTTCATAGGTATTTTCTGGTACAAACAGAATCGAAATCTGACAAGTATTTTTTGAGATTTGCTTGACGAAAGAATTTTTTCTTTTAATATCGTTACGTACTCTGAGTATAAGACTTCGCTATGCTCAGACAATAAACTTTAACCCTTTCGACGCCAGATACGCATCCAATCACCAAACATATAGTTTGCTTTTTCAGAGTTTCCAGAATTTTTTACTTGAAAAAACTTGCTAAAAATGAAAAGCGGATAGTCTTCTCTCAAAAATTTATAGTATTAAATTTAAAGCCGCTTAACCCTTGGGACTCCAAAGAGCCGTTCAATATTCACTCAAAATCTTCCGTTTCTTTTTCAAAATTTTAAATACTTGTAAGTATTATAGGCAACCCAATAATACTTACAAGATAAGGTAGCTATTATCCCATGTCATAGCATTTTAATTTGATACATTTAATTCTTTGTCACGCACAAAGCCGCGAATGTTCCAAAATATATGTTTGCCTCTAAAGAAGTTTAACAATTTGCAAATTAAAAGAAGTTAGTAATAGAGAGAGAATCGTTCCCTCATAAAAGTTCATAATATTTTATTTTATAACCTTTAACCCTTTCTAAGCCAGACAGGCATCTAAACTCCAAACATATAGTTTGCTTGGTACTACTCTCTTATCCCGTCGACCCATTTCGCCAAATTATACAAATCGCCAAACTAATAGTTAAATTATACATATTGACATGATTTTTATTTTAAATAACGAAAAAACAAATAATTAGCAGAATATTAATAAAAATATTAATAAAAAGTCGAAATAAAGATCACTTAATGACATTTTAAACACGTGAATCGTATTTAATGTCATTGGATGAGACATTCACGATCCTCCATTATTGGCATTTAATCTTATTGTTTGGCAGTAATTTTTTGGTCGACGGGATAATCTAGTAGTACCGTTTGCTTTTAAAAAGTTTTTAATATTTTTTTCTTGAAAGAACTTGCTAAAAATGGGGAGAGGATAGAAGTCTCTCAATAATTTATAGCATTCTACTTGGAAACACTTAACCCTTGGGCGCCCACAGAGCCGCTCAACATTCACTCAAAATCTTTCATTTCTTTTTCAAAATTTTAAATACTTGTAAGTAAGAAAAGGCAACCCATAGAAAGGTTGCATAGTTCTCATCCCATGTAATACATTTTCATACCATACATTTAACCCTTTGCAAAACACCAAGCCAAGAACACTCCAAAAACAACATTTGCTTTTAAGTGGGTTTAACGATTTGCAAATGAAAAAAAATGTTATGAATAGAGAGAGATTCGTTCCCTAATTAAGTTTCATCGTATTTAATTTTATAAATTTTAACCCTTACTACGCCAGAGACGCATCCCATCTCCAAACATGTAGTTTGCTTTTAAAGAGTTTCCAAAAATTTTACGTGCCATGTCATAGCATTTATATTTGATACATTTAACCCTTTCCAACGTACATAGCCGCGATTTTTGCTTTTCAAAAAATTTACAAAAAAAAGAATAGAAAGAGAACTGTACCCTAATAATATTTCATAGTATTTTATAAAATAAAATTTAACTCTTTCGACGCCAGACACGTATCCAATCTCCAAATATATAGTTTGCTTTTAAAGAGTTTTAAAAAATTTATCTAAAAAATCTTGTTAAAATTGGTGAGAGGACAGAAGTCTGTCATCAATTTATAGCATTTTATTTGAAGCCGCTTAACCCTTGGGCGTCCACAGAGCCGCTCAGTATTCACTCAAAATCGTCCGTTTCTCTTCAAAATGTTTAAATACTTGCAATTAAAAAAAGAGAACTCATAGAATGATTAGGTTGTTCTCATTCCATGTCATAGCATTTAGATTTGATACATTTAACCCTTTGCCACGCATAAAGCTTCAAAAATTCCTCCCCCTCCCAAAAAAAAGTTGCTTTTTAAAGGAATTTAAAAGTTTTCAAAATAAACAAGTTGTAAATTGCACGTGAACGTAGCAAATGAGGTGCGTTCGTACGATAACGAAGTTTTAAAAATATTCAGATCTTGCTGATACAGTAGAGCGTACTTCGGATACAATATAGTAGTCGAAATCTTTGTGTTTCTGTAAATATAGAGAAAGTAACTTTTATTACACCTCAGCAACGTATATCTTATTCATAAAATGTGAAATAGTTGAATATAATTAAAACACACCCAAACAATGTTTCCCCGTGTAGCATTATGTAGCGGAATACTTTTGTGTGACCCTGTAATTTAATAATAAAAATTCTTTGCATCACAGATTGTACAGAATGCATATTTTAGTATATATTTCATAGATTCATGCTAATTCTATTAAGTTCGAATGAGTGTAACATCATAAAAATGCATTTGAAACTTTTTTCCCATTGACCGTAATGTAATGGAATACCTTTGATTCCCCCTGTAAATGATCTATGAACCCGACTTTCATAACAGTTGAAGTGACTCGATAAAATTACGTAATAATTATGTTTTAAATTTCAAACGATTAAAATGCATTTGAAATTTTTTCCCCCATTCACCGTAATGTAACGGAATCCTTTTGATTGTCCCTGTAATTGATCTATGCATCCGATTTTCATAACATTTGAAATGACTCGACAAAATTACGCAATAATTATATGTTTTAAATTTCAAACGATTAAAATGCATTTGAAACTTTTTCCCCATTAACCGTAATGTAACGGAATCCTTTTGATTGTCCCTGTAATTGATCTATCCATCCGATTTTCATAAAATTTGAAATAACTCGACAAAATTATGTATTTTAAATTTCAAACGATTCTGTTGGGTAGTTTTTGCGTTGTTATATGCGGACGGACAGACAGACGGACTGAGCGACAACAATAGGTGCTACGTATTTACATAATTACGAACGCACCTAAAAACAGTTATGAATAGAGAGAGAAACGTTTCCTCATAATATTTTATAGTATTTAATAAAATTAACTTTAACCCTTTCTACGCCATTCACGCATATCTCCAAACATATAGTTTGCATTTAAAGAGTTTTTAAAAATTTATACTTGAAAAAACTTGCTAACAATGGAGAGAAAATTGCTTACTCTCAATAATTACACAAAATCGGAGACAGTCTTGGCGCGATTAGCATTCTTTTGAAGTTCTTATTTGCCGTTTCCTCTCTTCCACAACGCGATTATAATAATACTAGCAGTTACCCGTGACTTCGTTCACGTAACATTTAAAGAAGAAATAATTGATCAATCAAGCAGAAAATTTTGATGATGAAAAGCATGTGTAATTAACTTTTTATCGCGAATTTATGGTAAAAAACTTCTGATAATCCCTATTTGCTAATTTGTTTGCTGGTCAAAATTTTCCTTTCAGCGATTAATACTAATAGATAGAAACATTCTTGAATTCTTTTGTTCAGCCCTGTAGTTTTCCAAGTGCCTTTAATACACGAAAGTATCTTTCTAAAATTTATTTCAAACAAAAATATTTCTTATTACTACCTAAATTACATTTTCAGAAATTATCATCCGAAGACAACCTTGTATCCAATTCTTTGCGGGACCCTGTTTATCATTTTATATATATACTACAAACATTTCTTAGTTTACTAAATGCAGTTCAAAATAAAAATGCATATTTTATTTAAAAACCACCTTTAAGTAAATTACGCTCATATTCAGTAACCTTTCCGAGATCTTTTGTGTAACCCTGTATATCTAAATTTAACTATTTATACTATTACCATTTATACTCTCCATTTAATATGCATACATTTAGCGAAACTTAAAAGCACATATCATAATTCAAAATGCATTTCATCTATGCAACAGTCATCATCCATGATATACTGTACTTCGGATAGAATATATAATATTTGAAATCTTTTGTGTGTCCCTGTAAATGCTATGCACTTCGTATTATGCATGAAATAACTTACATTAAGCCTCAGCAACATATATCAATTTGATTATATATGAAATCGTTTACCATAATTAAAATATGTCGGAAACTGTTCCTCCCTTTATTCCTATGCAATGGAATTCTTCTGTCTGACCCTGTAAATGATAGTAGCCCTTTTCACTACATACTTTACAAAATGCATATAAATTTTTCTGATTCATTTTAAATATGACGTCATTATTTATCTCGCTCCATTAGCTACTGATATTCATACCCCTTGTATTTTTAACGACTGCTATAAAGTACCTGTTATATTTCAACTATGACGTCACATTTTCATGAGTGAACCATTTTATTAAAAATATAATTCTTTTTCATTCTTTTTACTTTTAATTTATGTCACCATATTTTACACAAAAATTCCCATTAAATACGCTTCGTCCTATTCTTACTTAGTAAGTACATACAAAATTTTAAGTTTCTATCTACATTTGTTCGTGACATAGAGCGTTTACAGACAGACAGACAGACAGACAGACGGAGAGCAATTTTTTTCTAAAAATATGTTTTTCGGAATCTTCAGTATCTGAAAAGTTTAAATCCGTCAATTTTTTTCGAGAGTCCAAAAAAAGTAGTTCCGGATAATCGAGGTTACTGATATTAAATAGGCTTCGTTCTATTCTTACTTACTACGTACATACAAAATTTTAAGTTTCTACCTACATTTGTTCGCGAGATTGAGCTTTTACAAACAGACGGATGGCAATTTTTTTTTCTAAAAATATGTTTTTCGGAATTTCCAGTATCTGAAACGTGTAAATCCGTCAATTTTTTTCGAGAGTCCAAAAAAAATAGTTCCGGATAATCGAGGTTACTGGTATTAAATAGGTTTCGTCCTATTCTTACTTACTAAATACATACAAAATAGTTACGTATAATCGAGGTTACTGATATTAAATAGGCTTCGTCTTATTCTTACTTACTATGTACATACAAAATTTTAAGTCTCTATCTCCATTTTTTTGTGAGATAGAGCGTTTACAGACAGACAGACGGACGGCAAATTTTTTTTCTACAAATGTTTTTTGGAATCTCCAGTATGTGACACGTGTAAATCCGTCTAAAATCTCTCGTAGAAAGACATTCCCTAATTTGGCCTGCCAAAATGAAGAGGAGGAAGAAACACCCGAGGAAATAAATACAGAATTAACAATTAATAAACTAACAAGTAATTAAGAATGATAAAATAGCCATAGAGAAGCACAAAAACAATTAAGGCTCCACACAAGGCACAGAAAAAGACCCGGATGATAACGTAAAGTCTAAGGGGGCGTTCTTTGCAAATATCTCTCTCAAATTTTAATATTTTTACATGATTTTGTTTTGCATAGGATAGCTCAAGACATTTACCAACTGGCCTAGTTTTTACTTTTTTGATTTTGGTTTTAGATTTTTTTTTAAAAAAATTCTTTAAATTTAAAAACCGGTTTAAGCCGGGTCTGAAATTGAAAATATCATAATATATAAAAAAAATCTATATAATAAAGGCCAAACGTATCTGTGCGTAACGCATACGTCATGTTTTGAATGGCAACACTTTCCGGTGAAATTTCGGTTTTGCAATTTTCGCTTATTGTAAATTTTTAAACTTCTAGACATTGCACGTTTTTAATCTTTATACCACCGTTTAGAGAAAAAAATGCACTTTTAAATGCTGTTTATTAGAAAACTGTATCTCAATTTGTTTTTGAGATATTAATTTTTTTGTAGTTTTTAGTTCAATTTCTCTAATGGTGGCAACTCGAGTATCGCATTTATGTAGGACAGAGAGGAAAAATAGCCATAAAGTAAAAAATAAAAAAATAAATAGGTATGATGCAGTTTAGTGGTTGGAGGTGACGCCAAAAATGTAACCATAAATTCGCTGCATTGCATCAAACACAACAGCGTACTTCCACAAAAAAGGGAAACTTTTAGTGATGCAATTTTAATTCATAATACAATGAAATGCTATTTTATAATGCTAAAATATAATCAGATCTTTTTCATTTCGAGAAAAAATTATGTTAAAAAATTCGGACTCTGTTCCACGTGATTGTTTTGTTTGGGTCGAATGAGAGACTTAAATTGGAAGAATAACGACCATCAAACCGTTTTAATCGCATACTGCACCTCCATCTATCTCTTTTCTCCATGGAAAATAACAGATCATTGTACATTTTAGTTGTCATTTTTTCATAGCAACTGAAAAAAATAGTAATTAAAAATCTGTTATGTCAATATATTGTCGGCTATAAAACCCGGTGAATGTTGTTGCTTTTATTTCGTTTTTATCTAATTATTTAATGACTTTTAGTTCGTTGTAAACTTACTTTACAAAAGATACATCAATTAACCTTTACAAAAATCTATATATATAAAAGGAATTCTGAGGATAATTGAGGCACAGATAGGCTCTCATCCTCTATTCCTTTTATTTATAGAGATTTTACACAGCTTAGGTAAACGCAGAAGAAATATAAAACAGATAATGTATTTATCACAAAAAATCGTCTGCTAAGAAAATATCAACACTTTAACACGAAACTAACGCAATCGTTGGATACATGTTCCCTCCCGTGTTTCTCATTGCTCATTTTAAGTATTTTTAGAGTTTAATATTAGTTGTTGTTTTTAAAACTGATTTTTCACAAAGTCAGCTGCGACGTATTTCAGACAATGCATTTCTGCATGCTTCCAGTTATTGATAAAATCATACAAATTTCAAGTTCGTTTAATATTGCTAATACGGACCCGGGCAACGCCGGGCGGGTCAGCTAGTGTATTTTAAAGAATATCTAGGTGTCATATTTTCTTAGTTGTTTTTAAAAACTGAGATTGCAATTTTATTCTTTGGCGAAATCTTTGGCTAATAACTTCTATCTTGCGTCTAATACGGAAGTACCGATAATTTTTAAAGCTATATATGATTACATAAATAATATATTTCATATAAAATTGCTGTTTGGAATTAGTTGGCAGTTTAAAAAGCCTTATTACGCAGAAAAAATTTATTAGACTTTCCAATTTTAAATTAAAAAAAATTTTTCACCTTTTCTTTGTGACCCGGGAACCCCGGGTTCGGTGTACTTGTATATATAAAAGCAAAATCAAAAAGTAAAAACTAGGCCGGTTGTATATCGTCCTCAGCTATCCTATGCAAAAAAAATAGGCAAAAATATAAAAATTTGAGCAAGATATTTAAAATGAACGAATGATAAATTCCAATCAGTTGTTCTCAGATCTTGAAATTCTGTTTATATGAATCCACAGTCAGCCAAATAAGGGAACAAAGAAGGTGGAATTTTTCTTTGCAAAAAACTTATCTGAATAAGTGTAATATTACATCATGTCCAACTAGATGTATAGGCCCATCCATTCGAGACTAATGTATGAAGCCTCCCGCTAGAGGACTCTGATACCCTGCCCAAGTAAGGTCAACTAGATCTATAGACCCATCCATTTTAGACTGATGTATGAAGGCTGCCGCCAGAAGACTCTGATACCCTGCCCAAGCATGGCCAACTAGATCTACACGGCCCAGCCATTTCAGACTAATGTATGAAGATGTAATGTACAGATATCAGCTTATTCAGTGCTAATCTGGGCAGGGTTTGCGCCACGTGGTCCATTGAAAATCTTTAAAAATCGTCCGTTATTTTTTTCAAGAAGTTTAAATTCTTGAAAATAAAAAATGCAATCTATAGAAAGATTATTTCTCGTCCCATATCATAGCATTTTGATTTGATGCATTTAACCCCACATAGTCGCGAAATCTCCAAAATAAATATTTGCTTTTTATTGAGTTTAACAATTAAAAATGTAAATTTGAAAAAAAAAATGTGTTATGAATAGAGAGAAAATCGTTCCCTATTAATACTTCTTAATATTTTATAAACTTTAACTCTTTCAGCGGCATAGAACTTCTACTCTTAAAATGCTGAAATCATTGATTGACACCAGAATTTAAAATCAAAGTTATTTCAAAATAGATAAAAGCTTTTCTTCACGTACTTGATGAAATTAAAATTTTCATTTCAAAATTCTCGTTTCGATGTGACGTTTCTCAATTATAATTAAGTGGTATATATTTTATACCACCGCCCTTCAAGGGGTTAACCCTTTCTACGCCAGATACTGATCCATTATCCAAACATATAGGTTTGCTTTTACAAGATTTTCAAAATTTTTTACTTGAAATAACTTACTAAAAAAGTAGCGAGGATGGATTCCTCTCAATAATTTATAGCATTTTATTTGAAGCCGCTTAACCCTTGGTCGTACACAGAGCCGCTCAATATTCACTGAAAATCTTCCGTTTCTTTTTCAAAATTTTAAAATACTTACAAGTGAAAAAAAGGTCAACCATTTTAGAGGATTCGTTCCTTAATAATACTAGGTATTGCTAGTAATAGCATTTTGCTTTAATATATTTAACCCTCTGCAACGCACATACCTGCGAATACTCCAAAATAAATGTTTGCTTTAAAGAGATTTTAAAATTCCTATCCCCCCCAAAAAAATCTAATTATGTATTATGAATAATCTAATTAATGTATTATGAATAAAGAGAAACGTTGCCTAATAATATTTTATGGTATTTTATGTAATAAACTTTAACTCTTTCGATGCCAGACACGCATCTAATCTTGAAATACATAGTTTGCTTTTAAAGATTTTTCACAATTTTTCACTTGAAAAACTTGGTAACAATGGAGAATGGATAGATTCCTCAAAAATTTATAGCATTCAATTAGAAACCGCTTAACCCTTTGACGTCCACAGAACCGCACAACATTCACTCAAAATCTCCCGTTACCCATAAAAAGATTGGGAAGTTCTCATCCCATATCACAGCATTTATATTTGATACATTTACAAAAAAAAAAAAATAAATAAATAAAAAAATAGCAATTAACCCTTTACAACGCACATAGACGCGAGACTCCAAAATAAATGTTTGCTTTTGAAGGAGTTTAATAATTTCCAAATAAAAAAATGTTATGAATAGAGAGGACATCGTTCCCTCATACTATTTCATAGTATTTTATTTGATAAACTTTAACCCTTTCTACGCCAGACACGTATTAATCTCCAAACATACAGTTTGCTTTTAAAAAGTTTTCAAAATTTTTTACCTGAAAAAACTTGCTAAGAATGGAGCGATGATGGATTTTTCTCAATAATATATAGCATTTAATTAAAAGCCGCTTAACCCTAGGGCGTCCACAGATCCGCTTAATATTCACTCAAAACGTCTGTTTCTCTCTAAAATGTTTAAATACTTAAACAAAGCAACCCAAGTAAAAAGAAAGGCAACCAATAGAAATAATTTGTAGTTCTCATCCCATATAATAGCATTTTGATTTCATACATTTAACCCTTTGCCACGCACAAAGCTACGAAGACTCCAAAATAAACAATTGCTTTTAATTGAGTTTAACAATTTGGCACTTAAAACAAAAGAAAAAAAATTATGAATAGAGAGAGAATCGTTCTCTAATAATATTTCATATTATTTTATTTGATAAACTTTAACCCTTTCTACGCCAGACACGCATTTAATCTCCAAACATATAGTTTGCTTTTAAAGAGTTTTAAAGAATTTTTACTCGAAAAGACTTGCTAAAAATGGAAAGAGGATTAATTCCTCTCAATAATTTATATTATTCTATATGAAAACGCTTAACTCATGGGCGTCCACAGAGCCGCTCAAAATTCTATCAGAATCGCTTGATATTTATTCAAAAATCTTAAATTCTTCAAAGTAAAAAAATGCAAGCCTTATAAAGATTAGTTAGTTGAAAAAAGGCAACCCATAGCAAGGTTAGGTAGTCCTCATCCCATCTCATAGCATTCATATTGGATACATTTAACTCTTTGGAACGACCTTGTCGTGAACACTCCAAAAAAAAAAAAAAAACGTTTGTTTTTAAATGAATTTAACGATTTGCAAATGGGAAAGAGAGAATCGTGTGAATACAGAGAGATTCGTTCTCTAATAAAGTTTCTTCGTATTTTATTTTATAAACTTTAACCCTTACTACGCCAGAGACGCTTCCATTATCCAAACATATTGTTTGCTTTTAAAGAGATTTTTTTTTTTTTTTTTTTAACCATTTGAAAAATGGTTGTTGTTTTCGGGAGAATGGACCCGATGATGTTACCACTTTTGAATGATGTTACCACTTTTGAATGATGTTACCACTTTTGAATTTAAATTAAATTCTTTATTTTTAGAAGAATTTTTATTTGAATTTAAATTAAATTCTTTACTTTTAGAAGAATTTTTATTTGAATAGTAAATTAAAATGGTTAAAATCATTGTAATAAAGGAGAAAACTAACAAATTTAAAAATGGGTAGACGGAAATTAACAGATACGGAAAAAGCCGAAGCCAAAGAAATGAATGAACGTGAATATCGCATTCAATGATATTAAACACAGTCAACATGTATAAGTTGCTTATTAGTTTGGAGATTCGTATCATTTGGCGAAATTGGTCGACGGGATAACTGAGTAATACTGTATTTGGTTTGGCGCAAAAACGTCTTTCAATGCAGAAAATGATAAAATCAAAAGATTATTGAGCCGCTGAAAACCAATTACGTGTTGAAAGGCGATCACGAAAAAGGAAGCAATTTAATGCCGAACCGATTAATTGTAAAACATCATGTCGCCAGGGCGACCAATCCACTAGCCATGGCGTTTTACTATCGGTCGGTTCTAACCAGGAAAATTTGAGTGCCAATAGTGATTCTAACAAGCCGGAAAATGTTATAGCTATTACTCTTGATTTTCCACCACCTAAAAAGAAAACTAAAAAGCAATCGGCTTGGGAAAAACTGGGAAAAAACTTTTTTGATTCGATGTCTGATGGACCCATTCACAGATGCATGTGCTGCGATCGATTTTGGTTTAAAACCTCCATCACCAAAATTCTGCTCTGTAAAATCAAACAATATATGCCAAAGTCTTACAAGTATAACAGTATATGCCAAAGCTGTATTTTAATAATGATTACTTTTGCACCAACAATGTTAAATAGTTTGAAATGTTTCTTTCGTCGCCAACTTTTATGCTTGGCGACAATAGAGTGATATAACTTAAACGAACCGTACCTTCAAATTGCAGCATGTATAAAGTCATTTATAGCAGTGGCACGGATAATACACAATAAAACAACTGGTATTTAGCTTAAAATGATAGATGAATGTATCGAGTGAAACATTTTTCAAATGGTTGGGGTAATTTCTTAAATTACAATTATTTTTTTTTTTTTTTTTTTTTTTTTTTTTTTAATAATTTTTTACTTGAAATAATTTTCTAAATATGGAGAGAGGATAGATTCCTCTCATTAATTTATAGCACTCTATTAGAAGCCGCTTAACCCTCGGGCGTCCACAGAGCCGTTAAATATACACTCAAAATCGTCAATTACTTTTTCAAGGTTTTAAATACTTGTAAGTAGTAAAACGGCACTTCTCTAAAGATTTGGTAGTTCTCATCCCATGTCATGGCATTTATATTTGATACATTTAACCCTTTGCAAAGCACTTAGTTGCGAACTATACAAAAAAAACGTTTGCTTTTAAAAGAGTTTAGCGATTTGGAAATATATATATGTATATATATCTATATATATATGAATAGAGAGAGAATTGTTCAATAATAATATTTCATAGCATTTCATAAAATTAACTTTAACCTTTTCGACGTTAGACACGCAACCAATCTCAAAACATAAAGATTGCTTTTAAAGAGTTTTCAAAAATTTTTACTTAAAAAAAACTTGCTAAAATTGGAGAGAGGATAGAAGTCTCTCCATAATTTTAAGCATTCTAATTGAAACGGCTTAACCCTTGGGCGTACACAGAACCGCCCAGCTTTCACTCCAAATTGTCCCTTTTAAATACTGCCAAGTAAACAAAAGAACTTAAAGAAAGGGGCCAATATCCGAAACTACTGAACAAATTTAGAAAGCGATGGTACCAAACACGTGGTATTTCCGCTGAATTAGACATAGGCTATATCTTATGACGTGTATACCTATATTATAAAGAAGAAATTTTTTTATTTGTTTGTAGGGGCTTATTCTCCGAAATACTCAATCGATTTAAAAAGTAATCATACCAAGTAGATAGTATTGGCCATGAATAAGACATATGCTATATCTGATGACGTGTATACCTATATTAAAAACAGGAAAATTTTTATTTGTTAGCAGGGGCTAATATCCGGAACTACTGAACCGATTTAAAAAGTAATGGTACCAAATAAATGTTTATGATTTGCCTGGAATCAGACATGAGCTATATCTTATGTCGTGTATACCTATATTATAAAGAGGAAATTTTTTTATTTGTTAGTAGGGGCTAATATCTGGAACTACTGAACCAATTTCAAAAGTAATGGTACCAAATAGATAGTTATGATTTGCCTGGAATCAGACATGAGCTATATCGTCGTGTATACCTATATTATACAGAGAATATTTTTTTAGTTGTTAGTAGGGGCTAATATCCGGAACTACTGAACCGATCGGAAAAGTAAAGGTACCAAATAGACGGTTATGATTTGCCTGGTATCTGACATGTGCTATATCACAAGTCGTGTATTCCTATAATATAAAGAGGAAAATTATTTGATTTGTTAGTAGGGGCTAATCTCCGGAACTACTGAACCGATGTTAAAAGTAATGGTACCAAATAGATGGCTATGATTTGCCTGGAATCAGGCATGAGCTATATCTCATGTCGTGCATACCTATAATATAAAGAGAAAAATTATTTGATTTGTTAGTAGGGGCTAATATCTGGAACTACTGAACCGATTTCAAAAGTAATAGTACCAAATAGATGGTTATGATTTTCCTGGAATCAGACATGAGCTATATCTTATGTCGTGTATACCTACAATATAAAGAGGAAAATTATTTGATTTGTTAGTAGGGGATAATATCCGGAACTACTGAACCAATAAAAAAAAATGGTATCAAATTGATGGCTATGATTTGCCTGGAATCAGACATGAGCTATATCTTATGTCGTGTATACCTATAATATAAAGAGGAAAATTATTTGATTTGTTAGTAGGGGCTAATCCGGAACTACTGAACCGATTTCTAGTTATTGATCAAATAGATGATTAGGATTTAAGTGGAATCAGACATAAGCTATATCTCATGTCGTGTATACTTATAATATAAAGAGGAAAATTATTTGATTTGTTACTAAGGGATAGTATCCGGAACTACTAAACCGATTTCAAAAGTAATGGTACCAAATAGATGGCTATGATTTGCCTGCAATCAGACATGAGCTATATCTCATGTCGTGTATACCTATAATATAAAGAGGAAAATTATTTGATTTGTTAGTAGGGGCTAATATCCGGAACTACTGAACCGATTTCAAAAGTAATTGACCAAATAGATGATTAGGATTTAAGTGGAATCAGACATGAGCTATATCTCATGTCGTGTATACCTATAATATAAAGAGGAAAATTATTCTAATTGTTAGTAGGGGCTAATATCCGGAACTAATGAACCGATTTCCAAAGTAATGGTACCAAATAGATGGTTATGATTTGCCTGGAATCAGACATGAGCTATATCGCATGTCGTGTATACCTATATTATAAAGAAGATTTTTTTTATTCGCTAGTAGGGGCTAATATCCGGAACTACTGAACCGATTTCAAAAGTAATAGCACCAAATAGATGGTTATGATTTTCCTGGAATCAGACATGAGCTATATCTTATGTCGTGTATACCTATAATATAAAGAGGAAAATTATTTGATTTGTTAGTAGGGGATAATATCCGGAACTACTGAACCAATTAAAAAAAAATGGTATCAAATTGATGGCTATGATTTGCCTGGAATCAGACATGAGCTATATCTTATGTCGTGTATACCTATAATATAAAGAGGAAAATTATTTGATTTGTTAGTAGGGGCTAATCCGGAACTACTGAACCGATTTCTAGTTATTGACCAAATAGATGATTAGGATTTAAGTGGAATCAGACATGAGCTATATCTCATGTCGTGTATACCTATAATATAAAGAGGAAAATTATTTGATTTGTTACTAAGGGATAGTATCCGGAACTACTAAACTGATTTCAAAAGTAATGGTACCAAATAGATGGCTATGATTTGCCTGCAATCAGACATGAGCTATATCTCATGTCGTGTATACCTATAATATAAAGAGGAAAATTATTTGATTTGTTAGTAGGGGCTAATATCCGGAACTACTGAACCGATTTCAAAAGTAATTGACCAAATAGATGATTAGGATTTAAGTGGAATCAGACATGAGCCATATCTCATGTCGTGTATACCTATAATATCAAGAGGAAAATTATTCTAATTGTTAGTAGGGGCTAATATCCGGAACTAATGAGCCGATTTCCAAAGTAATGGTACCAAATAGATGGTTATGATTTGCTTGGAATCAGACATGAGCTATATCGCATGTCGTGTATACCTATATTATAAAGAAGATTTTTTTTATTCGCTAGTAGGGGCTAATATCCGGAACTACTGAACCGATTTCAAAAGTAATTGTACCAAATAGACGGTTATGATTTGCCTGGAATCAGACATGTGCTATATCACATGTCGTGTATTCCTATAATATAAAGAGGAAAATTATTTGTTTTGTTAGTAGGGGCTAATATCCGGAACTACTGAACCGATTTCAAAAGTAAAGGTACCAAATAGATGGTTATGATTTGCCTGGAATTAGACATGAGCTATATCTCATGTCGTGTATACTAACCATGGCACTTACAGACAGAATTAATGAAAGGATTTTAATTTTTTTTTCGTTTTTCAATAATTTAAATATATTTTGAATTATAAATGATTGTTGTCTGCGACTGCTGTACCTGTATGTTGAATCTAGGAATTTGTTTCAAAATGCAGCATCTTATGAAACATTCTTTCTCTGCTGTTATCGAAAAATGGAAATACTATTTGATTTCATAAAGTTTTAACAAGGGCATGCGAGAACGAAAACGACTTGAAGAATATGCCAGAAACAAGAAGTTTGAATTAACCCGGGATTATGCGCGCAGGGCCTAAAAGACCTGGCGTGCATATGGTTTTTAAAATTGCAACCACTAATCTTTTAATGCAATCTTCAACCTATTTTATCCCAAAATTTGTAAGAATTGTCTCCGTCTAAATAAATTGACTGTAATAATTTGATTTTATTGGTGACATAGTTAATACCACTCCTACCCTGGATAAGTGCGCGTTCTGCCGGGTTAATTAGGGATCGACTAAAAAAAGGTAGTAACATGGTTTACTCCTGTAACTAGGATTCTGTCCAGACTCATTTCTCGTGTCCTATCTATGTAAAATTGTGAATAGCTTTTTTGCATTTGTGAAAAATCCAGTCCTTATTTTGTGAATTTAAAATTATCCTAATAATCAGGTTCTTTTTTATTTATTTTCTATGTAAAATGCATACATTTTCCTTATATATGTAAAATTAATCAGTCAGATTTTAACTTTTATGAAAGGCTTAGTATAGAAGGGGGAAAATATAAAAGGCTTTTTTTTAAAACAAATAAATTTGTGAAGGGTCCTTTTTTTAGATAAAAATTTTTGTGAAAGTCTCTGATTTGTAAAGGGACCTTTAAAGAAGCGAATTTCTTCTTAAACAAATCCCAGTGCGTGATGAGGAATATATCGGAGTCTGTATCTTGAAATTTGGTTCAAAATGTCCATTTAACAAAATTTTATAAAACATCCTTACTCTCTCTCCAATTACCGAAAAAGGGAAAAAAATTTTGAATTGAAAATTTTTCAAAAAGATTGCCAGCCGTTTATAAACAAAAATGATTTGAAAAAAAGCCAGAAAGCAAGAAGTTTGAATGACACAACTGTCTTGATTGCAACATGAAAATACGTATCAATTAGAGATTGATAAAGAATTGGTTTCGTTTTCAACCCAGAATTTGATGGTAATGAAACTATTTGTTTTTGAAAAATCTTGTTTCTTCTTTCGGAAATTTTCAACATTACTCATTGATTTGAGACTGATATAAACTTCACAGTTTTTTAATTATCAGTTATGACTGACTCAAGATATGATACTCAAGATATACAGCAAGAAATACAAATATTACTTATTTTTTAAGTCGATTGTCACATGTTCACATTAAAAAATGACTTAATATAAAATCCGTTACTTTGAAACCGCCTAATATTCTTTGAAAAGTTCTAGTATACCAGATGATTAATAATAAAGATAAATCGGAGTAAGCATACCTTATTTACGTTTAATATGATAAATGTATGTAAAATGTGTATATATATGTATATATATGTATCTTTATATATGTAAAAGTGGTAGGTCAGACTTTACTTTTTATGAAAGATGTAGTGTAGAACGGGAAAAACATTCTTATAAAGCCTATTTTTTAAGATAAAATATTTTGTGAAAACTCCTATTTTAAGATGAAAATTTTTGTGAAGGGACCTTTAAAAGAGCCAATTTCCTCCTGAACATATCCCTGTGCCTGATGATAAATATATCGGACATTGTGTCTCAAAACTTGGTGCAAAATGTCTATTTAACAAAATTTTATGAACCATCCTTATTCTCTCTCTTGTTATTGAAAGATGAAAAGACTATTTGATTTCAAAATTGTTCAACAACGGCATCAGCCGTTTATGAACAAAAATGATTTGAAAAATATGCCAGAAAATTAGTAACTTCAAATACAGAATCGTCTTGATTGCAACATTTCAATACAGTATCAATTAGATATTGATAAAAAATTGGTTTCGTTTTCATTCCAAATTTTGATGATAATGAAACTATTTGTTAAGAAAAAACTAGTTTCTTCCTTCGAAAATTTTCAACATCACTCATTGATTTGAGACTGCTATAGACTTTACTTTTTTTCATTTATCAGTTATGACTGACTCAAGATATGAGTGCCAATTAAAAAGCAAGAAATGCAAATATGACATATTTTTTAAGTCTCTTGTCACATGCTGATTAAAAAAAATATTTAATATAAAATCCGTTATTTTGAAACTACCTGAGTGTTCAGAATGTTCTTTGAAAAAGTTCAAGTATAGCAGATGACTAATTATAAAAATAATTCAAAGTATGCATACCTAAACCATATATTAATTAGACTAGATGAAATTCACATAAGAAGAATGTCATTTTGTATCATTGGTGAAACAATTGCATTTTATTTAAAATAAAAATTTTGGTCACAGAGTCAGCTTTGGTCACACGTATAGTAAATTAAAAATTATGTATATTTATCTATGCATTAATTAATTAACAGAAATATTGAACATTTTATTTTTGCGCTAAAATAAGATTACCAAAATTTAATTTCAGTCTTAGAAATCTCTTTTAGTAGATCCTACATATTGTTATTGAAAATAACTTCTGAAACATATTGACACTGATGTAAATACTTTTCTGAAGAATTATTGTATTAAGTATTTTTAACTAAGTATTTTTATCGCTAGTTAAAACAGTGATGCTACACAGAAAATAGCAAAAAAGTAAAAATTGCACATGAAATAAAAAGTACAACTTTTTTTACAACATTTATGCATGAATTTTATAAACCCATTGTTTGTCATCAAGTAATAAACAAGTTACAAGCAATAAAATTTATAAAAAATTGTTTTTTGATTAGTTTGAAAAATATGAAAAAAATATACATTTTTTAATTAGATAAGTGGCCATTTACTGCTTATGCTTTTTATAAAATGTAAATAAAAAATGTACATAAGAATAAGTATAAATTCTCATTTTTTAAATTTTTTTGGGGGGGATAGGGGACAATATTTCTTTGAAAGATACGATTTTATGACAATTTCTACTATTTTAATATGTTTAAAAGAATTACTTACTAAAACTACAGTGAAGCTTTTGCTTGAAAATTCAGATAACACTGTATTTTTACCTCTGAAATCGTTTAAAATGGTTATGCTTAAGATTATATCTCTCACCCGTCAGAAAAGTGGCACATCTTGCAAAAATTCATTTTACTTTTTATTCCCTTAATAGGTCCGTCATAAGTGTGTTTTGCTACATAAACATTTTCAGAAGCACTATACCAAAAAGCACTTGATTACGCTGTATATCCATTAACCTCATGCTGTGTCTTCATTTTAAAAGATTTTATGCCATTATGCATAGGCATGCTTTTATTCTTGCATGTAGAGCTAAGAACGACATCCATTTTCTTACTCTATATAAAAACTTTTAAGTGTTATTTCAATCCTTATATTTTATGTGTATTGAAACGGCTCTATGTATTTATAAAAAAATGCAAAATAATAATAAATTGTAATTTAACAAATTACAATGACTATTTGGAAAATAATAATTTAAAGACTATAATTTTAGACTTACAAATCATTTCTATATTAAAAAAATAACAGTTTTTATGATGATCAAAACGTAGCTTACGTAATAATAGAGTCATATTAATATGCATGGAAGTTTAGAGTCGCGTTAATATTCTTGGACCAATCATAAATAAATATTAAATGAAATTTCAGTTTAACAATTTTCGGTACTGTAAATTTTTAAACTTCTATACATCGCACGTTTTCATTTTTTACACCGTCGCGTCGTATGAAGAAAAAAAATTTTTTAATGCAAAGCAATTTGTTTGAAACCTGTATCTCAATTTGTTTTTAAGTTATTATTTTTTTGTAGTTTTTTAAACTATTTTTGTCATTGTGGTAACAATAGTATTCCATTTCTAGACATTAAGCATAGACCAATCAGAAAACGAATAAAATAAAAAAAAAGAAGTATTCCATTTTTGAACATTGAACATGGACCAATCAGAAAACGAATAAATAAAATAAGTTGCGGAATTCAACCGATAAAAAGATTCAGATAAACTTCAGATTTAACAATTTTAACAACTATTTTCCAAATAGTTAATAAATAAAAAATAAAATAAAATAGGAATTTTAAGATTTTTGTGTGTATAAAAACAAGAGAATTCAATATTGATTCATTAAGAATTCACACAGGATACTGCTAAAACTCATAAACTGAATAATCATTGCCGATTTAGATTTCATGAAAATTCGACACTATTTCCCTTAAAAAAATTTCGCATTATATTCACAAGGAAAACACTTCGGTTTTATTTTTGTGAAAGGTTTCAAAAATTAATATTGGAGAACTGACCTATTTTTATCATAGTCTTGTAACAAAAATATCGTCTACATTATTCCACAATAACAAAAACAAAAAATGTTCATTTACAAAATTTATTTAAATATAGTTAAACATTCACGACATTTTCAAAAACAAATACAATAGTTAAAAAAATAAGAAATTTAAATATTTCTTATACAAAAGTTTCATCCAATATATAAACAGTAAAACTTTGTGAATACTTATAAATTATTTTTGAAAAAGATGAGGATTACACGCATTCATAGCGGAAGACAGAAAGAATATGAATTTTTTCACTTGTTAAAATATGGCGAAGTTTCATTTTTTTAAATACAGACCGTTTATCAGTTTCGGCATCCATGGTAAACCGACGAACAGAAAAATAAAAATGTTCAGAATAGATTCAGTTTTAGTCTCCAAACTCAGATACAACCAATTCAACCATGTCCTGTTCGGACATTGGAAGGATTCACCTGTTTGAACGTTTAGCTGATTTCACGAATCTGGTGAACAACTCGTTACTCTGTGTAGGATTTTCAGTAAATTCCGGGGGAAAATGGTAAAATCAGGCAGAAATAGAGGGAAAGAATATGGATCTTTCCACTTGCTAAAATATGGTTTCAAAAATGTTTTATGCATGCTGTTTGTCAGTTTCAACATGCATGGTTAATCAAGGAACAGAAAAGCAACCATATTCAGAGCGGATTCAATTTTAGTCACTAAAGTCAGGGGTCTTCAGTTCAATGGTCTATTTGATCCGTACTATTCAGGCAGTGACAGAAAATCACATGTTTCTAATGCTTAACGGATCTCACAAATTTGATGAACAGCTAGTTATTGTGTAGGATTTTCAGTAAATTCCAGATAAAAATGGTGAAATCAGGAAGAAATAGAGGGAAATAATATGAATCTTTCCACTTGCTAAAATATGGTAGAGTTTAAAAAAAAAATATACATGCTGTATATCAGTTTCAACATGCATGGTTAATCAATGAACAGAAATTAAAAAAAGCATGTCCAGAGTAGATTCAATTTTAGTCTCTAAAGTCAGGGGTCCTGCAGTTAAAGGTCTACGAGATCCATACAATTCAGACAGTGTCAGAAATTTGCATGTCTTAATGCTTAACCCATCTCACAAATTTGATGAAGAGCTTATTACTCTGTGTACGATTTTCAGTAAATTCCAGAGAAAAATGGTGAAATCAGGAAGACATAGAGGTGCAGGGTTCCCAGCAAAATATGAAATGCAAATTTCCTGCCTTTCCCTGACCAAATCTCAAAAAAAATCCCTGAACAAGTAGGTATACAATGAAATTTCCTGAATTCTTTGTCAAAACTAGTGATTTTTTATGCAATTGTTTTTCAAATTTCTAAATTTTTTTCCCCTGATTATTTGATGAATTTTGTGATTTTTTTCCAAGATTATTTGATGAATTTTGTATCATTTTACATTTTTCTCCATGAATTTTCCATGGCATTTTAGAAAATATTTGTAAAATCCCTGAATTTTTTATACATATTTTGAAATTTCCCTGACTTTCCATGACGCTGGGAACCCTTGAGGGAAATAATATGAATCTTTTCACTTGCTAAAATATGGTAGAGTTTAAAAAAAATTTAAACATGCTATTTATCAGTTTCAATATGCTTGGTTAACCAACTAACAGAAAAAAACAGAATAGATTCAGTTTTAGTCTCTAAAGTCAGGGGCCTGCATTTCAATGGTGCATTTGATCCATGCTGTTCAGACAGTGACAGAAATATAAATGTCTTAATGCTTAAACGATCTCACAAATTTGATGAACAGTTCGTTACTCTGCGTAGGATTTTCGGCAGCAAATCTCTGCCACTTGACGGTCAGGAGAATTTCCTCGGCGTTCGCGACAAAGAAATCGGTAGCTGAGGCGATCAGTTCAGATTCAGAATGCTGAAGAGCCAAGGTGATAGTTTCACAAAAAGTGTCGACGGCCATGTTGTTTCTAATGAACTCCAAGCACTTTGCTCGGAGATCCAAAACTTGGTATTTGTCGGCCGCCGTGAAGAGGCCGAATACATTTTCCAGGGAAATTATGCCAATATCTCCGCAGTATAAGAAAGAGAGAAAATCTGAAAAAGAAGAAGGGTCGCAGTCGTCTATTTCAACAATGCATGTGACATTCTCCTTCATGTCATGTCGAAAGGTGGAAGCGAACACTGGTGAGCGGGCTTTCAGGATAAGTCTGTGTGCAGGGTATTCGGAACATCCGATTTTGATAGTGACGTCACAGTCCTCCTTGTTGAAGAATAATTCTTTTAAATCACGAAGAACTTTTTTCTCTTCAGAATTTGTGCAGGATCCCGATGCGCAGGCTTCACCTAATTAAGAAAGAAATTGTTATCATTATAATTATCAATGAAATAACACCGACAACACTGACGATAGTTATTAATTATAATAATACATTTTGTATAAATCACCATTACATGGAAATAACAAATCAGGACGCGTTTCGAGCGTTAGAGATAAAACTTTAACCTCTTCAGACCAAAGCATAAAATAACTCTTCAAATATATAACACTGGCGCCTGGCAAGACAAAAAGTACCAAACTATCTACTAACATTTTAGTTAATATGAATTATTAATTCGATACAATTTAAAAATATCCTGTCATATTTTGCAGACAATCAGTATGATACATATTTTTTTCTAGTTTAATTTGAGATAAATAATAACATTAAAAAATTCATTTTGGGTACTCTGCATTTTCAGTAAATGTGTTAAAAATATGAGAACAAACACACCAATTCTTCATGTGCACAAAATGTTTCCAAAATTCAACACTCGAAATCTTATTTTATACTACAATTAAAACTACCTATTTTAAAAGTTAAAATACTTAAAAAATATAAAATTTCGAACAAATTTTCAAAGAAATTTTTACTTTATTTGCATACATAAATGCATAGTTTATAATTTTTAATTAATAGAATAAAAATTTTTTTCATGCTCTCAATGATAATTTAAAGCACGAGTTTAAATATTATACAAAATAAAAACGAATACCTAAATATTTTGATTGCAGATTTTTTTTATAAGGATGCTTTCACTTTCGAAACCAGTTCCGAAAATGAAAGTGTCCTCATTAATAATGTCTCAAAAAACCCCAATAAAGTAAAAAACGGCTTTTATGGGTCGATATCAGCTATACAATAAAAAAAATCATTTAAAAATAATGAAATGCAAATGAGGTATAATTATAAATTTCTACCATAAGATTAGCATGAGCGATTTGGATCTTTTCACTTGACTGCAGTAACCCTTTAACAACGCTTCTTTAAATCTCAGATGATTGTTAAACGAAAAGATTTGTCGCCCTCTTAAATAACATCTTTTATTACCGTTCATAATCTTTTGCTGATTTATGACCATTTAATTCATCTTCTTTCTTGCAACAAACTACTGCATTGTGATTTTAAAACGGATTTTCAAAAGTTATAAAAGAAGACCTTTAGTTTATAAATACAAATAAATAGGCAATTTAAAGTTGCATAGTTTATACACATAATATCCGCATCATAGCACTCGTTTTAATAACGAGCGAAAACGAAGGTAATCGCAAAACTTTTATTTACTATTCATCCAATTACCAAAGAAAAGATATTTTGTTCTGTGAAATAATTTTAGAGTGCAGATATCCTAATTTTTCGTGTTAGTTCCTAATATAAAATTTAACAAAACCCATTTACCAGCAGGCGAGAAACGTTTAAACACTGTGGAGAAAAGTGACAAACATAAATAACTAGTCTCGAGTAACTTCAAAAATTTACACATAATTTTTTAAATAATAAATATTTAGGATAAAAAAGGATTATTGTATGACTTAAATAAAAAGGATTCAAATAAGAAGTACACAATCAGGAGAGTGAAGTTATGGCATTTTGAAAAACTCAACAAAGGTTTTAGAGAGCGAAGCCAGAAATTTTATTAAACTATGACATTTCCAACTTATGAACAGAATGCGTAGAATACCTTCTGGTCTGTCACGATGGCATTCGTGTTCATTTATGAACTTGTGCAGCACGACGACTTCCAGGCAGACCGGGCACTTAACGGGTCTCTGCTCACACTTCCTATGGTGGGACGACAGGATCCCGGCGGCGAAATTCCCGCTGCAATGACGACACTCACCAGAGTCTGAAGAACATCCGGCAGAATCGGAGACAGGAGTAGAGATCTCAGCAGAGGCAGAGTCACCTTCAAAAAAGATGTAGCAATATTATTCATTCAGAACACACTGAAATAAGGAATGTCCAAAAACAGACACTGGTAGTTTTTGAATATCAGGTATGAAATTACAAATATGGGGAAACGGTTAAGGAAAGTGATGTATTCAAGAGAGTGACGTCATTGATTTATTCAGAATATACTAAAATAAAAAATTTCGAAAGCAGGCATTGGCAGTTTTTAAATACTATCAGGTTTGACATTACAAGTATGGTGGGTTAAACATATTTTTCCTTTGTTTCTAATGCTACTGTAAAATTTCATTTGGCTGTTAATCGGTAACAGTACTTAAAATAAAGGGATTTTTCTTTTAAATCGCAATTTATCATGACGCTTTAGCCTATTTAGCTGCTAAGATGGCAAAGATTAAAAAGTATTAGCCGGAGAAAGCATAATTTGTGTATTTTTATAGTCTAAGACAATACAGTGTTATTTGATGATGACATTTGGTACTAAAACAAGAAAGAATATCAAATCAAGCCCTCACATTACTCATTCAGTACATAAGAGAATAACTTAGTAGCTGCTACTGTTTTTTATTGTTTCATTTTTAAAACTCTTAGTCTGTTATCAGAGACCATGTTTAAAGTGTAAGAAAGTATGGAACAGTAAACAGAATACAGAGAACAGCAAGCTAATGTTAAACCAATGACAATATTCTTTTGAAAAAGCTAGTTTGCATTTTATAAATGTTTAATGGAAAAAGCTAGGTTGCATTTTATAAATGTTTAATGGAAAAAGATAGGTTGCATTTCATAAAAGTTTAATGGATAAGATTTTTTGAAAAAAATATTTGTGGGCACTTTCACTTTCGGAACCTGTTCCGAAAGTCAGGAACTTCCAATTTTTTCTCCACAGGAATTGAAAATGCAAAACTTCGTTTATCTCTATTAAAGTGAAAAAATAAACTTAAGCCCGTTACATTGATCTTCTTAAACAGATTGGCTTTTAACCTTAAATATTCTTAATGTTATTAAAATCGCGATAAGTACAGGGATTCTGCGATCTTTATTTTTAATAGCATTTAAGCATTTCCACACCAGCATTTCCGAATAATAATCACGGCGTTGTTTGATCACAGAAACTTCTGTTTCATAAACCAAAAATTATTATTAGGAAATATTGGACGTCAAGCACTTGCAAAATTAAAAAAAAAAAACATGTATCTAGGTTTTTTATGCAGTATTTGTGGTCAGCTCACAAAGACTTACTCTCACTTCCGGCAGATGACCGCCTCTTCATGATGCAAATGACCGTCAGGACGTCGTCCGGCAACAGATCGGATCTTAGAGTGGTGAGTTCCGTTCTCGGTACGAATCGATCAAATCTATGAAGCCAGTTGTCACCATCATCATTAAAGTCTTTTGTGCCGTGTTCTTCTCTGTATCTTTCCCCTTTCGCCGTTTTCAGCGAGAGGGACACTGACATTTTGATGGAGCGACCGGAACGACATTTACAGAGATGGAAATCCATGTGTCCAAAAGATTCACGGAAACTCGAACCATTCGGGAAGATTCCCAAGCGCCATCTTTCGCCGCCAAAGAAGAAATCAGGACTCCAGTAGCGTGCGCCGTCAGTCTTCCGAAGAGTGGAGAAACGCGGGATCTGCCATTCGACGAGGAAATCCAGCCCACTTCCATGGGTCGTAATGGTTCCTGTCATACTGGGAATCAGTCTTTTTAAAACTAAATTATTGCGAGAAAACAGAGGAGTCCTTTCTTCCTCTTGCAAAGTGTTCACCTGAAAAGAGAAAAAACAAGTTGGAAATTGCAAGTGAAGCTTAGCAAATAAGGTGCGTTCGTACGCTAACGAAGTTTTAAAAATATCACTCTCATATATCAATCTCATAAAATTGTAAATAATTACAATTAAAATGCGCACCAAACAATCTTCACCCTATACCATCATGCAATGGAATACTTTCGTGTGGCCGTGTAAATCAATAAGAAATATTCTCTGCACCACAGATTATGCAAAATGTATATTATAATATAAACTTTATAGATGCATATCAATTTTGTTACGTTCGAATGAGTGTAACACCATTAAAATGCATTTGAGATATTTTTCCCCATTGACAGTAATGTAACGGAACACTTTTTATTGCCCCTGTAGTTGAACTATGCATCCGATTTTGATAAAATTTGAAATAACTCGACAAAATTTTGTAATATATATGTATTTAAAATTTCAAACGATTAAACTGCATTTGAAACTTTTTCCCCCATTGACCGTAATGTAACGGAATACTTTTGATTGTCCCGGTAATTGATCTATGCATCCGATTTTCATAAAATTTGAAATGACTCGACAAAATTATGTAATAATTATGTATTTTAAAATTCAAACGATTCAGTTGGGTAGTTTTTGCGTTGTTATATGCGGACAGACAGACGGACGGACGGACTGAACGACAACAATAGATGCTACGTATTTACATAATTACGAACCCACCTAAAAACGATGTGAACAGAATGTCTCCTTTCGTGCGGAATAAGGAGGTGAAGGGTCGACACGAAATTCCGTCTGCGTCAATGGTGTCAAGAGGCGTTCTGAGAGCGAATTTCGCTGATAGTAAAATTCAGATTTAAGAGACTACTTCAGTCACCTTGTAAAGATTCACTCACTAATGCTTATCCCATGGAAGAAATTTATCAAGATATTTTGTTTGCATTTTAATACTTTTATGTTTTACTTAATTTTATTTATACATTGATGGCTGAGATGGATCTTTATCTCTGCCATCTTTTATTATTCCGTGTTTGAATGCAGATTTTTTTTTCGAGAAGATGCTTTCACTTTTGAAACCGGTCCCGAAATTGAAAGTGTCCTCATTACAAGTTTCTGTAAACAAAATCGGAAAAGTAAAAACGAATTTTGTACAAATCAATCTCAGCTAACCAATGCAAAAAGAATTAACTAATAATAACACATTGCTCAGTGGTGCACAAAACAGGAATTTTAATATACATTAGTACATATTAAAATAAAACAAAACTTTCGACGTTTCGCGCCGTCTTCTGCGGGCGTCTTCAGTAAAATATGAAATGGAAGGACTACGTTTGCATCTTGTTCGAGAGATGATATTTCTTCTAAATTAAAAACTAAATGAATTAAAATTTTAAAAATGTTGCCAATTACACGTGAGTAAAATTAAAATATTGCAAGGAAATAAAAATTTTAAGGTTTTATGATGTTATGCCATATTTTTGGTATATTGTAGGATAAATTATCATTACATGGTTTATTTTCTCGTGCTATGATTTCGATGGACTCTATTATTTTACCTTGAACTGGGTTATTGCATGGAACTATGATTTTGGCTTCCACAAAATTAATATGGCAACCCTTGTTCGCCAAGAAGAAGCGAGCAAGGGCAGTATTCTGTTTATATTGTTCTATATCTCTGCGATGTTCTTTAATTCTAATTGAAAGTTTCCGCGTTGTCATGCCGATGTAGACTTTTGTAAGATTATTAGATAAAGTGATGGGGATCTCATAAATACCAGATTTTTGATCTATTGGAATTTTGTCGATTTTATATGTAACGAGGTCAATGAGATATGGAGGAGGAATGGCGACAAGTTTTATGTTATATTTTTGTGCGATCTTTTTTACTTTTCAAATATGTAAGGGATATAATGAAATTTTCTGTAAACCATGAGTTTATTCTGTCGTTGGCTAGATGTGGGAGGAGTATTGTACTGTTGAACTATTTTATTTATAAATTTTGCTGGAAAACCATGGTCAAAAGCTATCTTCTGTATAAAATCAATTTCTTCATTTAATGTGTCATCTGAACAAATCATAAAAGCTCTTTTAATAAATGACCTAAAAGCAGATATTTTGTATTCGAAAGGCATGTTGGCTGAAAATGGGATAACTGTATATTCTTTTATTGGTTTTCTATAAACTGAAAATTTTAAACTTGAATTGCATCTATTAATTTGAACATCTAAAAATGGAAGGGTGGCGTTTTCTTCGACTTCAAGGGTGAAATTAATACTATTGCTTAATTTATTGACATCTTGTAGAAAAACATATAAATCAGCCAAACAGTGGTTCCATAAGATGAAAACATCATCAACATAACGGAACCAACATTCAGGTTTTAAATTAAACGTATTAAAAATTTTTTGTTCTAGTGGTCTTAACGCGAATTCAGCAAACAAACCGGATACTGGTGATCCCATCGGCGCACCATGCAGCTGTCGGTAAATATTCTTATTAAAAATGAAAATGTTACTTAAAACTATTAGGTTTAGGCCAGATTTAAGGGAGGTTTTGATATCTTGAGATATATTTGAATTTTTATCTATTATCAAATTAATGTATTCTATGACTTCGTGCATATTGATGGAAGGATATAATGAAACTACGTCTAAACTAGCCATAATGGTGTTTGTATTAACTGGATTGGCTTTAACTTTATCAATAAAATCTCTTGTAGACAAAATTGCAAATTCTGAAACAGGAAGTATCGATATCAAGAAGATCACGAAAGCCTTTTCTAAAAAGTATGTGGGTGCAACACAGCGGGAAACTATGGGTCTCAATGGTAAATCTGGCTTATGATCTTTCAGTCTCCCAGTCAACATCGGAGTAACACCAGTATGATTGATCTTAAGTGATTACATACTATCCGGCCATTTTCCAGTGCGAACCAACTCTTCAACTTTACGGAAAATTTTCTTGTTTAAATCTTCCTTCAGAAGTTCACAATCCATATCAGCAATACACGCATTCATTTTATCAATATAAGTTAATCTGATCAGATTAGTTAAATTTAGTAAGTTAATCTTAGTTAATAGTTAAGTACAGCCAAGGATCTATAATCCGCACACCCATAATCTGCAATTTTCTATAATTCGTGTTACTTTACGAATGTAAATAATGAAATAAATAGTTAAGAAAATTTACAAATTTGTGATCCAAAAATGATTTTTTAAAACAAATAATAAAACAATATTTTTTTAATGACATATATTTCATTTTATTAACAGTAAAAAACAAATGGCATCACGGAATATATGTAATATGTATATGTAATTATTTTTATTTAAATGCACATATATATAAACTTTTTAATAAAATAACTTTTAAAAGGCATTTTTTAAAGATAGCATATTAAATATATAATTAGATATCATATTTATCTTTTTTATTAAACTGATTATAAAATTAAACTGCTGTCTAGGTAATAATAAAATGAGGTGTAATCCATAATACTCTATAAATCACTATACTCCATAATCCTCAAAACCTTTGGACCCAACTTATGCGGATTATAAAACTTTGGCTATGTTTCATTTTTCTTGCTTTACTCATCCCCCCCCCCCCCCCCCCCAAAAAAAAAAAAAAAAAAATAAACAATAAAGTTGTATAAATCAGTATGCAAAATTATATTACATTAAAAATATAATTTAAAAGCTTGTACAAAATAGTTGTAAAATGAAAAAAAAAAGTGTTGTATCACTAAAGATCTAAGTAGAATGTGCGATTTTCAGAAATCTTTTTTTAAGATGCTTTTGTAGTAGATTAGAATGTAATTTTTAGCAGAGATAGGGACTTTTTTTTAATTTTGTATATGAGCCTACAATTCTCATTAATTGTTAACAATGTTTTTAGATTTTTGTTTAGCACACTATTATGATATAAGGTAGGTAGCTACTAATTACCCAGGAATTACAAGCTCCACCCTAACTTCTTAGATTCAGCAATTACTGAACAAAAGAAATAAATATGAACTATTATTAAATTCTGGATATTAATATCTCAACCCCTTAGGGAACATGGAGCAGCTTCATTAAAACTGGTCTCAAAAAATAGATGAATTTAAAAGATTTGTTACTACTGGGTTATACCCTCGACCAATTTCACCAAAGTATATATAGACATAATTTTTACTTCAAATAATGAAAATAATAATAATAATAAATAGCATATTAACAAAATTACAAATAAAAATCACTTAATGACATTTTAAACACCCATATCATTTTTAAAGTCATTAAATATGACTTTCACAATCACCCATTATTGGCAATTAATCTTATAGTATGGCTATAGTTTTTTGGCCGACGGGATACCCAGGTATTACCAAAGATATAAAATCATGAAAATTTGAGTTTTCTTTAAGATTATTATAATGTACCCCTGACATTGCCAGGCAGGTGAACTAACATAAAAAGTATGTTTGTGTGACAGAAAACGTTAAATATATACATATATTCCTTAGCGTTAGCAACAAGCAGAACATAAACAAACTCTGTGCTCTGGTAGGGGCAAAAGTGAGCTGCTTCCATATTCATTCTATCAAAAGATTAAAATTTAAATAGATTAATTAATGAAAACAGGAGAATTGACACATCTGCTTTGCGAGTCTTTCACTTAGAATAGAAACTACTGCAATCACGTTACTGCACTGTTGACATCATGGGGCGAATCCCCCACCCCCCTGTAACTCTATAATGTCACTCCTAGAGAGAGCTATCTGAATTTAACACTGCTCCACTGCTGCAAGTGTGGCCATAAGGGAAATGTTTATCCAATGTTTACCCAGAACTGTAACAATGCAATTTGAAATGTTAAAGGATCAAAATATTTTCATAATTTAAGAACTGGAGCAATATATGGCATAATTTCACGAACCAGAACAATATTTGTCATAGTTTCACGAATAGGAACATTGTTTCATTTGCTTTTAGTACATTTCAAGCCCTACCGTAAAATACCGTTAATCCGCACTTCCCGATCAAACGCCCCCCTCCCCACTTTATAAAGAATTTGAAATTTTCAAAAAATCCCGAGACAACGCCCTCCCTCCGCATTCTCAAAAGCGATTGAGAATGGGATGAATTATTATGAAATGAATGAATCATGAATCTCTGATGAAATGTGCGTTTTTTCGAGATTTTTTTAATTGATTTCATGCTTTTTTTTTTTTTTTTACAAATTTTTCCTTTTTCTGCGTTTTTTCGACAGAATTTATGTTTTTTTTTATAAAAAAAACCCCAATTTTTTTTCAAGTATCAAAATTCATGATTCATTCATTTCATCATGATTCATTCCTGTAAATTTTGTTGAACGATCGCGGAAAAATCCCGTGTAAGCGCCCCCTTCCAACTATTGTACGATTTTTCGTTACGTTTGGGGGCGGATTAACGGTATTTTACGGTATAAATTTCACAGTAAAAGTGCACTATTTTCTTTAAGGAAAACAAAAAAGATTAAAAGTTGTAAAAGTAACAAAAGAGATATTTAGAAAATGTTTGACTATATTTTGTTTAAAAATTTCCAAAAATCCATCAGTAGTTTGCATTGAAATTTTAAATTAAGATTCAGCAAAAAATAAAATAACATCACAACATTTGATTAAGTTTATTCTATGCTGGGTAACTTATGCTGATAAATTACAAGTCACTCAGACTCTTATAAATAAAGGCAATATTATTATGTTATAATATAACCTGGTTGTTAGATTGTTTAGTAGGTATAGAAACAGAAGGAAACACTTACCTTAGATAAAAAATTTGCTTGCGGTAAGAAATATAAAGTATCCAATAAATAGATCCAAGCAACGATTCAGGTTTCTGAAAAAAAGTAACAAACAATATAAAAGAAGTGACCAAATACTGAATGAAAATTAGTAATAAAATTTTATGTAATGACATGGTTATTTTACAGTTCAAGATTTCAATTTCTGTAATTGTCTTCACACTTTTGAAGGAATGGAGTTGCTGTTGTATATGCCAAGTTATGTAAACGCCTTGTGATAAACACTGCATAGCATTGTATCGCGTAAGATTATATTCACTCAATGAGTATGACTGAATTGTCATAATTATTTTGTTACAATACACATACATGATTGCAATTTTAGATTAATGCAATTTCAATTATATATCATAAGGGAGAAGTGGAAAAAGTGCATGGTATTTATTTCATTTGTTATTCTTGCTATAAATTAATGAGATTGATTTTCATTTTTAATATTCTCTATATTATAATTAATTAAGCCAATAATTATAAATTATGCAACTTAATGTAATCCAATCAGGAACTTCATCGTTTTGAAAAATATTCAGGAAAAAAATTCATAAATATATTTTTTTATGCCTTTGAGTCAAAGGCAAGCAAAAAAATACATGAAGAATACTACATAATGGTACTACTAGATTATCCCGTCGACCAAAAAATTATCGCCAAACTATAACATTAAACGCCAATAATGGATGATCGTGAATGTCACATTCAATGATATTAAATATGATTCATGTGTTTAAAATGTCATTAAGTGATTTTTATTTCATTTTTTTACTTTAATTTTTATAAATATTCTACTATTTATTTATTTTTTCGTTATTTAAAATAAAAACTATGTCAATATGTGTAATTTGACAATTAGTTTGACGATTTGTATAATTTGGTGAAATTGGTTGACGGGATAACAGAGTAAGACCTAGATAACTAATACTTGTAAACTAGACAATGAAATTAGTATATTCTGTCCTCCCAAACAAGCAAAAAATTGTTTCAAAAGACAAAGATTGCAGACACAGTGTAATTGTAACGCAAACATCCAGAAATATTCGTAGCAAGTATAACTAAAATATAACCAATTTTTTTTTTTTTTGGGGGGGGGGGGGCAAAAATTTGATCACTTGAATTTATTCAGCATTTTTCAAACATTTTCTAAATATCACTTTTCTTACCACAACAGTTAGCTATTAATATTTTTTGTTTTTCTTAAAAATAATGGCATACTTTTATTGTGAAATACCCAGGGCTTAATCCTTTGAGCTCTGGGGTGTAAATTTCTTCAAAATTTCAAATGTCCCATTGGCACCAGTATTTTGCAAAGAAAAAGAAAACAGTTAATGATAAACATGAAAAAAATGCATTAAACCTTTTTCAAATAAATCTGGTGAAATTTTCTGGTGTCATTGTGACATTTTAGAATGAAAATTATGTGGTAGAAAAATCTACCATCAGAGCTCAAGGGGTTAAAATGTACCAAAGTTAACTGAAGCGATTTCATATCTCTATGTGTATTGATGAAAACTATGTATGGACACTTAAATCTAATCAGTATTCTAGAGCACAGGTTCCCAACCTAGGGTATATAAAAACAGTATCCATAACGATGGAAATGACAAAAATGGCTAAAAAACTCTCAAAAAAAGTTAGAAAAGTTACAAAAATTGTTAGAATTGTCAAACAAAAGTAGTAAGAAAAGTAACAAAAATGGTAAGAAAAGTAACAAAAATGGTAAGAAAAGTAACAAAAATAGTTAGAATTGAAAATGTATTTTGTATTAATTTTATGATAGAAAGATTACTAATAACACAGAGCATGTTTGCATTATTTAGTTGAGTGGAGGGGGGAAAGGGGATCATGTTTATGAGAAGTGGGGTTACTCTGAAATAAAAAGCCTAATAAATGGGTATCGCTTGAAAGTAAAAAAGATTAAAGGATGTTTCTCCTTCTTCATGAAATTTCTCTCATAAGAAAAAATAATACCTCTACTTTATCCCATTCTCCACTTTCCATAGAAAAAAAAATATCACCAACTTTCAACAAAGTGGAATGTCAAACAAATAGAAGAAATACGAAAAAAAATCACGTATGAACTATTAATAACTTTAAAAAAAATACAGTAAATTAAAAAAAGGAGAAATAAAATATGATATTCCTTTTTCTAATTTTTTCCTCTTGATAGGTGAAGGTTTGTGACGTCACTGAAAAATTATGTGTTGGATACGACGATGTCGTGTCGCAACTTTTTTCAATGATATTTAATTTTTAATGTCTGGTTGTTGCCGCTAAAGTTAGTAATCAGGGGAGTAGTGTAGATACCATGGACCCAATCGCCAAGCCTTGGCAGAATACACATAAGGTTGCCAGAATGATATGTAAGATGTTGGCGTGTTGTGTCATTGTGTTCAGCCAATTGTGATTTTTAAACAGCAGGCTCTTTTCAGCAACCCCACAAAACAGGTGCGGTGACCGGGTGATTTATTTAATGACAAACAAAAACAGAGTAGGTTTAGGTTGTTCGTAGGGAACAATCCCTAGATCTAGGGTGTTGTTCCTCAGCTGGTATTACGTGTAAGCCATGTTCTCGTTATTCTGCGTTAATAAGGAGAAAATTAAGTTGCCTAAGCCATTTTGCTTTTAGGCCTTTTTTTTTCTTTAGTTAGTGATTTGGGAGGGGGGGGGACAAACACAAAATAATGCATATTAAAACAGTAAAAGCTTTTGGATTTTTTAATATATTTATTTTTACCTATATTTAGTTATAATCTCACAAACAATACGATAAAAACGTAACAATCTGAAAATTAATAACTTTAAATATATAATTTAAAAGATTGGAAAAAGGGGGGGAGGGGTTAGGTTCGTCCGCATTAATACAATTTTCTGTTTATTAAATAAAATACATACAAATATATAAAAATTCATAATTAAAACAATTATAATTAAAAGTTTCATTTTACAAATAAAGGAGAAATATTAGATTCTCTAGAATAAGCAAGAAATATAAATAATGATATTAATGTTATTTTTTCTCAAAATAGAATAAAAAATATATAATTTTTATATAAATATTAAATGTTAACGACTGAGCATTTTGACATCTTTCTCTTCTTTACTTTTCCTTTTACATGCATTTTCAAATTCATAAATCAGTTATTTTTAACTTTTAATTATTGTTTTGTCGGCTGTCTAGACTGCAGCACAATTTTATACTGATCGAAACCTTAATGAAAGAAATTAATTAATGTCTTAATCAGGGCCGTAGCTAGAAGTGAACAATAGGGGGGGGGGGGGGCTCATATTTTTTTTTTCCGTCTCTCCTGACGCAGAAAGATAAAGTAATGCATATTCACATTGTAGGTACTGTGTTTCTTATTAAACTGTTGTAATAACTTCATTTTATGCTAAGATAGGACTATGATCATGAAAATTTTGAGTGCGTAACTGGTGAAATATTAAACATCATGTTAGCTTCATATTATGTACAAATAGATTGAGGTGAAACACTTATTTTAGATACAATTTAGTAATTCTGCAAAACTGTCAAAAGGTCTCAAAACTAAATTAGATTTTTGAACAGAATTTCATTTGAATTTTCAGCACAGAAATTCATCTAGTAACCTTGGAATCTTTTCCAGGGGGGGGGGGGGGCTCAAAATATTTTAGGGGGGGCACTGAGCCGCTCATAGCGCCCTCTTAGCTACGGCCTTGGTCTTAATGCGTGAAAAGTAATTTACAATTTTATCTGCAATGTCACTTTTTTTACATTTATAGAAATGTGGACATAGCGATATTGTTTATTAGTCAAATAAAATAAAACATCCAGGGCCGAAACTAGAGGGGCTATATGTGCCCCGGGAGCGAAGACTTCATAAAAAATGTGTATACATATGTGAAATACAGAGAAACTCGAAAGCAAATCAAATGTAAACATAGGAGAGTGTTCTTTTCAATTTTCTAGTGTGCATTTTAATATTTTAAAATTATTTTTCCCTTTCGAACAGCTGAAATTCCTCTTTAGCATAACTATACTTTTACTTTCGGAACCGCTACTGAAAGTAAAAGTAATTTGGTTTAAACAAAAAATACTTGAGAACGAATAAAATATGGACATCACTTCAGATTTCTCTATTCTCGACTGACAGAAACAACAATTTTTCAAATCAATAAAAAAAGAAGAAAAATCGCAACCAAAATCGAAAAAGTATTATAACTATAGACATTTTTTTTAATTTTATTTTTAATTTATTTTTTGCATGGGGTATTTGAGGTTGATAGCTTTTATTGTGCGTTTGTAATTATCGATTTTAGTAACTGTTTTTTTCTGCGGATACATTTATTTTGGAACTGATTGGAAGAGGTTCAGAAACTCAAACTATCTTCTTATAGAAAACTATTATCAAAATCGAAAAAATACAATAAAATTATTGATCCCCAGGACCCCAGGTACCCTGTGCAAATTCATTTAAAAATATTAAAATGCGAGCGAGAAATCTGTAAAGGATACTCCCAAAGGATTGGCATTAGCTTGAGCGTTTCTTTGCATTACTAGTGTTGTGTTCGCTCTCTACACTAGAAACTGGAATGGTAATGTTAGGCCTATAGGAGAAAACTTTACAAATTTCTCGTCTCGCTTGTATTTCAATGTTTATAACCGGATGCTAAAAACTTGTATTTTCTTCCTTATAAGAATAATTTAAATAAGTTTAGATTATATTATTTATTGATAACATTTACGGGGGAAATCGCAGTTCTACAACTTTAAAATCACAAAATTACAAAGTTTCCGGAGTGACATTTAGATGTACCGAGTTATGTCGTGGTATTCCTTTCAACGTTCATGAAATTATCTTATGTAAGACAGAATTATATATATATTTAAAGAAAAATCAACAATGAATTAAAAAACTGAATAAAGTTCGAACTTTCTCCATATGATGTTGGATGTTTAAAACACTGAAAAACTCAAATAATAAAAAAATTGCTTTTTTTTTTTTTTTTTTTTTTTTTTGTTATAGGCAGACTTTATTTACACACGTTGTACAGTATTTATGGAATTTTACATGATCAATTCCTTTCTTCCGTAAGATGAAGTTTTATTAAATTCATCTTAAAGTATAAGTTGCAAAATTATAGAAAAGAGTTTTGTTTGAAACTAAGAAAAAAAGTATTTTAAATTAAGGTGCTTAATTTCTAATTGAAGGAGCCAACGATTTTTTTTCCATTTAAAATCAAAGGTGTGAAAATATTGCTTATGCATTATGCATATACACGTGTGTCTGACCATGAGTTCTATTTGAATAATATTGGAACGATTCGAATGGGCCCTCCTAATTTATCTTTGCCCTGTGACCCAATTAGTCATAATCGTGGCCTGAGGCCCTGGTAATTGCGTTGATAGTTAGTTATGTGATTTATTTACAAACCAGGTAACCCTCTCACAACTAACTAATAATATAGTTTCACAATTTTTTTTACACATGCTTCAAAACCATGATATGTGTTTATAATTGATAACAATTTTTAACAGTTTGGTCAGTGGGGAAAAATCCCTGCCGCACAGGCAGATTTTGAAGTTTAGTACTTATTTCATTTTAAAAAAAAATCAAGATTACAGAAAAACCCAGTTTAATAATCTAAACTGTCCGCTTTTGACGAGTTTTTAGCTCACAGGCTATCAAAGCCTGAGAGCGTATGTGCCCACCCGTTCTGTATGTATGTACGTACGTACGTGCGGGCGTACGTGTGTAACGCGATAACCCATGATAAAAATATACGATTCGCTTGAAATTTTGGATATAAGTATGTTCTGATAAGGCGCTTCCCTGATTAGTTTGGGAGTTCATTCGATAAATATAAGAGGGGGAACGGGGGGCTAATGCCCCTCTCCTTAATTTATAGAAATGGGTTTTTCATGAAGAATTGTCAGATTTCATTCAAATATTAGACATAAGATCACTTTGATGAAAGCACCTCCATGATAAGTTTTGTGAGTTCATTGGATAAATCTAATAAGTAAATAAATAAAGGAGGGATTTGAGGAACTCCCCCCCCCCTTAATTTAGGTTAATGGTTTTTTTCACGCAGAATTTGTCGATTTTGTTCAAGTTATGGATATTTGTTCATTAAGTTCTGACAAGGCTCTTCCCTGGTTTGTTTCGTAAATTAATTGGATAACTATAATGAGGGGAGAACGGTGGACTAATCTCCCCCCCCCCCTCACCCGCTTAATTTATATAAATGGGTTTTCATACAGATTTATCAGATATTATTCAAATATTAGACATAAGATCCCTCTGATGAGGTCACTTACATAATAAGTTTTGCAAGTTCATTGGATAAATCTAAGAAGGGGCGATTTGACGATCCCCCCCCCACACACACACTTAATTTAGGTTAATGGTTTTTTTCACGCAGAATTTACTGATATTCTTCAAGTGATGGGTTGGTTGTATAGAGTTTAATGGCACAAGGTCCCTTAAGGGACATGCTGCGCCAAGACCAAGATGAGGATTAAAACAGTGAAGTGATGGGTATAGATTCATTAAGATCTGACAAGGCTCTTCCCTGATTTGTTTTGGTAATTCATTGTATAAATTTGAATGGGGGATCAGTGGGACTATATCTCTTAATTTAGGTAAATGTTTTTTCTTGCAGAATTAACTGGTTTGTTTCAATATTTGGATTTATTTTCATAGTGATATTATTCTTCCCTAATAAGCTTTGGGTTCTTTTGTTAAATATAAAGGGAGTACAGGCGATTACCCCCCCCCCCCCGCACCATTATATTTCATGAATGGGTTTTTATGCTAATTATCCAATTTGCTTTAAATTTTCGATGTAGGTTCTTTCTGATAAGGCGAATCTCTGAATAGTTTTGCAAGTTTAATGGTTAAGTATAAAGAAGGGAGATAACTCCTCTTAAATTATATAAATGGGCTTTTAATAAGAATTATCCTATTTGCTCTGAATTTTAAAGATAGGTTTTTTATATGATAATCATATCCCTGATTAGTTTAATGGATTGAATGATTAAATGTGAAAAAGGGAAATGGTGGATCTATTTCCCCCCTCTTAATTTGTTTTTCGAACGGCATAAACCCTTGAAAATATAAAGTTGTAATATACAATTAGTATGCGTAGCCAGTGAGCTCAATGCCATCAGTTTAATTGGGCAATATTCTTTTTATTTATTTAATTTTTCAGTGATAGTTGCTTTTATCAAAATAACGATAATGTGATAATTTTTTTTTCTCCAAACTAGATTGCTTTCATCACTTGAAAATACTTTTAGTATTATCATCCATTAGTGGAGTTCATCTTATCAAAAACTTGTGAGTACAAAAATCTTGTAATTTTTAATTAATTTTTCAAATTTTTTTAGCAGTGAAATTACGCTTGAAATTCTTGAATATTAATACGTGAATTATCACAATGCTAACTAAGAGTATAACCAACAGAGTGAAAAATATCCAAACCGGGGATCGAAACCGGAGCCCTTGGAATAGCGCTCCAAGTGCTCAACCATTTAAGCTACGAGAACGATGTGCAACTTAGCATTTCCCACTTTATAAGATGGTAAAAGCTGCAACGGCAGCACAGGATGCAAAAATATCTTCATGTGTCTTTTTCACTCTGTTGGTTCTACGCTTTGTTAGCATTGTGGTAATTCACGTATTAAATATTCAACAATTTCAATCGCTGAAAATTAATTGAAAAATTAATTAAAAATATGTGTTCACCGATAATGGGATTTTTTGTGGACATGTAACGCCGCAGGATTATGTGCGCATGAAGAGTATTTCATCTTGTGCTGCAAGTAGCAGCCTTACCAACGCATGGAGTGGGAAATGCTAAGCTGTGCGTCGTCTTCATAGTAGAGGTCTGCACGGGCCGGGTTCGGGCCGATTTTCATTAAAGGCATTCGGACCGGGCCAGGCCGGACGGGCCTAGTCACTAATCTTTTCGGGCCGGGCTCGGACCTTATTTTTTTTTCCTGGAGTATCGGGCCGGGCCGAGTCTAACTTATTTTTTTCCGTACGAAACCGAGACTAATTTTGTTCTTTTTGATCTTTTTGTTCTTCACGGACATAAATAATCAGTTCCTGTTGAATCTTTCCGTATGAAAATTCTTTTCTCGACGTGGAAAAGTCTGTCCATAAATCAATAAAATTTGGCTTGGTCCAAAATTTTTTGCAAAATAGACATGTACTTTTAAGTCGTCATTATTCTACAATTAAATATTAGAATTCCTCCTTTTTAAAGAATCGTAGATTACTAGGCGTCTTAAAATAGAATTAAACACATTAAAATAATAATAATAATAATAATAATAATAAAAACATGATTATGACGGAATTTTTGTTTAAACTAAAAACTGCAAATTTCTCTTAAACTGTTCATTCATGCAAAATGAATACAACAGTACGCGAAAAAGTACATATATATTTAACATTTACATTTGCTAAGAAGGAAACATATTTTTTCTTTCAGTGTCTTAGAAGATTTTACTTTTACCATATACCACTTTTTAGATTTTTTTTATGCATTAATAATACTAATGATAGCTGAAACATTTACATACAACAAACAAGGTTCATTAAAAGCGTAAATATCGCAGCCTATGGCATTTCTGCATAAATAGAGGTTATAAACATGGAAGAAAATAAAAGACTAAGATAAGTTTTTTTTGTTTTGGTCAGAACTCTTCCGTTAGAGTAAAGATCAATGTTCTGTAGAAATTCACCCGAACCGGGCCGGGTTCGGGCCGAAATTTTAACTCTCGGACTGGACCGGGTTGGGCCAATATTTTTTTCGTTCGGGCCGAAATTTTAACTCTCGGACCGGGCCGGGCTCTGGCCGAAATTTTAACTTTTGGTCCAGGCCGGGTCGGGCCAGTATGTGTTTGATTCGGGCCGAGCCGGACCCGGGCCGAAATTTTAACTTTCGGGCCGGGCTTGGGCCTGGGAATTTCGGCCCGTGCAGACCTCTACTACATAGTTTAATAGGAAGAGCACTTGGAGCGCTATTCCAATGGTTTCGGGCTCGATCGTCGTCTTTAAGACATTTATCACTCTGTTGGTTCTATACTTAATTAGCATTGTGATAATTCACGTTTGAAATATTTAAGTACAAAAGTTATAGGTAATATTAGGAGGATTTATACACTAACTTTAAATTTATATTAAAATGTGTGTGGTGATTGTTTCATTAAGGCTGGTTTCATTTGCTACGTGCAAAATGTTTTGGCACATTTAAAAATTCAATTTTTAACGAAAATATATAAAATTAGAAAACCTGCTGGAAGTGGTTTGGAATCGAGCTGTGTTTTCCATTTTTTTATCAATAAATTATTTATTTAGTTAAAAGCGATTTTGATCTCGTGACAAACAGGTTTTTCACCCCCATTTCAGTGGGTATATTCTTCCGCAAAAAAACATTTTGACACTATTTGCTGAAGGATCTATTAATATTTGCATTTGCAAAAAAAGGGATGATGAAAGCGAGTGAGATAAATAGATATTCGATTAAATAGATAGCGAATAGACAGATTTTGAACAACAGCACCTGCTAGTTTTATGCATTTCTGAACATAAATGAAAACTTATATGATAAAGTTGATCTTCTGATTTAAGAATAGCCTTAAATAAACACCGCACAATAGTCGGAAAAAAATTCATAAAAAAACAAATCCGGGAAAAAAGTGCACCTATTTACAAATCGCGTACTAAATAACTCTCACAATAATACACATGGAACATACAATTTATATAAGTGACTATCTGAATATAAATTTTTATCAAAGTCCGTGCATTAGTTTTTGAGCTAAAGCACCCACAACATTTATGTCATTTACAGAAAAACGGACAGAGTCAAAGACAAACATTTTATAAAAAACATGTTTTTCGTGTTCTCCGACCCTCAAAACGCGTAAATCTGTTGAAAAACGAAATTCAAAAATTTTCTCTAATCCAATACTTTTTTCTTTTAAAAATAGAAGAAAGTAAAAATTGCATAAGCCTGTATATTATAAAAAGGCTTAACACATTATTATCTGAAGTGGCTGATCTGGAGTGGCTGCGCCGATCATGATTTGTGTCTGAAAAAAAAGTCCGATCGGCTTGATTATTGCAAGAGTAAACGAGGCAGTTGTCCAGGATAGGATCTCAACTCTAAAATACATTCCCCCACCCCCAAACCCCAAAATCATTTTTTTACATTTTTATTTCGTATTGTTAGTAAATTATCTGTATATAAATGTATCAATTTGCTCGAAGGTCTTTCGTGATAATCACGGAAAAAGGCGCATTGGGTTTTTTATGCATTATTATTATTCGTTATTGATTATTCGTTTTTTTTTATGCAGAATTATCTGATGTATTTCAAATTTTAATTGAAGTTTCTTTCTGATAATATGAATTTCTGAATAGTTTTAATGGTTTTATTAGCTAAGTATAGAAGGGGAATAGAATATAACCCCCCCCCCCTTAAATTAAATAAATTGATTTTTACGCAGAATTATCGGATTTGCTTCATATTATGGATTATAGGTTCATTATCATATGGCATATCCCTGATTAAATATGGGGCTCTTTTGCTGATTAAAAAAGGGTGCGAGTGATTATTACCCCCCCCCCCCCCTTTATTTAGATAAATGTTTTTTTTTATGCACACTTACCCGATGTATTTCATATTTTGGATATAAGTTCCTTCTCATAAAGTGAATCCCGGAATAGTTTTAAGTGTTTAATAGCTAATATAGAAGGGGGAACGCGGGATAACACCGCTTCAAATAAATAAATGGCTTTTTACACAAAATTATCCCATTTGCTTCAAATTTCGGATGTAGGTTAATTCTGACAAAGCGTATCTCTTATTAGTTATGGGGTTACTTAGCTAATTAAAAAGGGCGAAGGGCGATTATTCCCCCCATTTATTTAATTTAAGAGAGGTTTCCTCCATCTCCCCTTTATACTTAGCCATTAAACCCTTAAAATATTCAGGGATTCACTTTAACAGAAAGAATCTATACCCAAAATTTGAAATACATCAAGATACTCTTGTAAAAAAAAAAAAAAAAAAAAAAAAAAAAAAAAAAAAAAAAAAAAAAAAAAATCCTTTTAGGAGGGGGGGGGGATAATCGCCCGCTTCGTCTTTTTAATTAGTAAAAGAATCCTTTAACTAATAATGGATACGCCTTATTGTAATGAATCTATATCCAAAATTTGAAACAAATTGGATAATTCTGTGCAAAAAATCATTTATTTAATTTAAGAAGGGAATCCCCTTTCACCACTCTATACTCAGCCATTAAACTCTTAAGACTATTCAGGAATACACTTTATCAGAAGAAACTTATATCCAAAATTTGAAATCCATCGGATAAGTGTGCATAAGAAAACAATTTATTTAATTTAAGGGGGGGAGGGGTGGATGGATAATCAACCCCCCTTTTTAAGTAGCAAAAGAACCCCATAACTAGTTAGAGGTACGTCTTATCATAATGAGCCTATGTCCAAAACTCGAAGCAAATCTGATAATTCTGCGTAAAAAGACATTTATTTATTTTAAGAGGGATTATCCCCCGTCCCTCCCTTTATATTTAACCATTAAACCCTGTAAACTATTCAGGGATTCATTTTATCAGAAAGAAACTATATTTAAAATTTGAAATACATCCGATAATCGGATAATCGGAATTCATGAACACTTTCAATCAGAGTCCGATTAACTTTTGAAACTATGGGAAGCACAGTGTCATTTCAGGGCCCTTTCTTTCTAGAAAAATTCTTGTCTAAAAATTAAAATTTAAAAAAAATGCCTCTTTTTTTTCTCTAACGTTTAAAAGTTACAAAAAATAGAGAAAGGAAATTTTTTTGTATTAATACCCGCTAACAGTTATTCGTATTATATTATTTTTTCCTTTTAATGTTTATCGTCATCATTGTTGTGCTTCATATCTGTGAAGTTTGTTTTATAGCAATACTTCAAATACTAGGATAACGGGGAAGACAGTTTACATTTGCATTCTAGGAAAGGAACATTCGTCCTTCACGCACTGAGGTTGCTTGGTTGAGGGGCCTTTGTGTTTTGTTCAAGGGTACGGAATTTTCACATGCAGAGCTTATGTCCGGCCTCTTTATTCTTCATCAGAGAAAAGAAAACGGCGCCTTTGCTATTAAAACTCAAGTTACTTCGCGGAAAACGAAACAAATCGGACCTATAGTCCTATTCATTTTTGTCTCCCTTGCTCGCATTAATTTTAATGTTGACAGTTTTACGATCGTTTTACATTGAACTATACCGACTAATCCTCTACCACCTAATGCAAGCGATATTGACAGATAACATCTTATTGAGAATCATACAAATTAGTTATCCCGATTTTTCTATATTAAACAATATTAATTTTAGTTATATTACTAAAATGTTGGAGAAAAAAGGTGCGGAATTATTATAGAAACAGGAGGACACAGGAAAGAGAAGATTATAAAAAACAAGCCAATTTTATAATTAAAAAAAAAAACAATAAAAGAAAATAATACTTTTAGCATATTCTGATAATGATGCGAGCGCCGAATAATTTATCGATGTCGAAAATGAAAGACCAAAAGCTTTCGCTAACTAAAAATGTATAAGGGGAATTTTTTCATTTTTAAGTGCATTGTATAGATATATATAAATAATTAATGTATGAAATTGTCCGTATGGTCATTAATGTATTATATGGATCGGAGACGTATGAACTTAATAATTTTTGCATACACATGCATCCAACATTATTTTAAAATAATTTTATTTGTAGACTAATGTTGATGAAAGCTACTCTAGGATAAAGACAGGCTGCTTTCTGATACATATTTAATTCATTTTTGTTTGAAAACACGTCATATTGCAGGCAATTTTATTAAAAAATTTTGCAATTGAGCTGTTCTTTCGTTTTTCGGTAAAAATCAGATTTTTTTTTAAATGAAAATGCTATAAAATTTTCCGATTTTCCGAAATTTAAAATCTAAAAGATAATATATATGTATATATTTTTTAATTTCATTTAAAAGAGAGTAGATACTTTTAATATTTTAAGAAATAAATTTAAAAAAAAAAAAAACATTTATAAAGTGAAATTATATTTATAAATATTTTGTTTCTCGGCCATCATTTTTTTTTAAACGGAATATAGCTAGGGAATTTTGTCGAAATTAAGAAGAAGCGTAGCATACAAAAGTTAATTATATATATATATAAAGGCCAAACATATCTGTGCGTAACGCATACGTCATTTTGCGAATGGCTACTTGAAATTTGAAATGAAAATTCGGTTTTGAAATGAAATTTTTGCTACTGTCAATTTTTAAATTTTTAAACATCCCACAATTTAATTTTTAACGCCTTCGTATAAGGGAAAAATGCCCTTTTAAGTGCAATTTGTTTCAAAACTGTATTTAATTTATCTTTGAGATATTAATTTATTTGTAATTTTTAATACTATTTTTGTAAGCGTGGCAACAAAAGAAATCTATTTCTTCTAAGAGTAAAGGAAAAAAAAGATTAACTATCTTTTTGTTGCCATTTTCACATAATTTTCATATTTTTATATATAATAATTAATGTATTAATATAATAATTATAAATAAATAATATAATAAGTAAATTATAAAATAATAATAGTTATTAAATAATAAATAATTTATAAGTTAATACTGAATTAATAATACATAAATGTAAATAAAATATATAATTAAATATAAATAAATTTATAAATGAATGTATAAACAAATATAATTAAATATAAAAAATTATACTGATTATCAAAAATTCATTTAAAAAATGATAATATTTTATTATCCGCCATTACTGACACTATTGTCGTGTACCTCCCTCAGACTCGCTACATATCATTACAATAGTGTCAGTAATGGCGGATAATAAACTATTAATTTTTAAACAAATTCTTGTTAATGAGTTTAATATTTAATTTAATTTATTTATACAATAATTTCTATTAATTTCCTATCACTTAATTAAATATTATCATTTTTAAAATAAATTCTTGTTAATGAAACTAATTTTGAATATTTAATTTTATTTATTTGAACATTTATAATAATTGATTCATTATGAATTAATAAAATATTATCATTTTTTAAACAATTCTTGCTAATGAAGCTAATTTTTAATATTTCTTTTATATTTATTCATACATTCATTTTAATTGATTTACTAGAGTTAATGGAATTATTATCATTGTTTAAATAGATTTCTGTTAATGAGTATAATTTTAAATATTTAATTATATTTATTTATACATTTATTTTTAATTTATTATATTTAATTTGCATTATTTATTATTATTATTGTTATTATTAATTATTATTATTATTATTTATTATATTGTATATATTATATAAATGTAAAAGTTTAAAAAGAACATTAATATGTAATTGAATAATAATTATTATTATAATATAATATTTATTATTTTATATAATTGAAATCATTAAAAATCCCATCATAAAAAATATTTTAAAAAATGTACATATAAAATATAGATTCGGAGTTTGTAGACAGCCCCCCCCCCACACACACACAAACACACCCCGTATATATTCATCAAAACCTATTTATATAATTTAAGAGGAGTTATCCCCTCTCCTTTATGTTTAGCCATTAAACTTCAGAAACTATTCACAGATTCTCTTTATCAGAAAGAACTTACATCCAAAATTTAAAGCAAATTCGATAATTCTGCATAAAACACCCATTTATCAAATTTAAGGGGGAGATAATTGACCCCTCTCTCCTTTTAATTTGCAAAAGAACCCTATAAATAATCAGGGATATGCCTTATCATAATGAACTTACATCCAAAATTGGAGCAAATCGTACAATTCTGTGTAAAAAGCCATTTATTTAATATAAGAGGGGTTATCCCTCGTCCCCCCCCCCCTTTATACACAGCTATTAAACTCTTAAAACTATTTAGGGAATCATCTTATCAGAAAGAACCTATGTTTTATATTTTAATATATTGAAAAATTCTGCATAAAAACCAATTTATTAAATTTGAGAGGGGGGGGAACATCGCCCGTTTCTTCCATTTATACATAGCAAAAAAAAATCTTGTAACTAATCACAGATACGCCTTATAATAATGAACCTGTATCAAAAATTCGAAGCAAATCGGATAATTCTGCGTAAAAAGTTATTTATTTAATTTTAGAGAGGTTATCCCCCGTCCCCCCCCTCTATGCTTACCGATTAAACCCTTAAAATTGGTCAGCGATTTCCTTTATCAGAAAGAACTATGTGTCTATATGTAGAAAAACAATGCAAGCCTGATCTCGGGCAGGTACGAGCCTGCTAAAAAAATATTAAACCCGGGTTACACACAATATAATTCTCCGATGTTGATCCTCTACACTGTAAAAGTTACATTTCCGTATTGATGTTGCCAAACTAGTATCGGCTGCGGACGCACATTTATACTTATTCTCATTAAATCCATATAATTGAAAATAGCTCATATTTTAACGTTCCTGCTTAAATCTTTATAAAGGACCAGTAGGCCCGCTAATTCTTTTTTATCGACTCGGCCCATATAGCTCTCTCTCTCTTTTTTTTTTTTTTTTTTTTTTTTTTTTTTTTTTTTTTTTTTTGCCGGTTCGGCCCCTGTTTATTTTGTTTGTTGGCCTGGCCTGTTGGAAAAATTATTCTAATTTTGCTGACCCGTTAGAAAATTTGGAACCATTTCGCCGACTCGGCTGGCCCGGGCACGTTCATACGTCTAGGCTGGGTCGGACACTTTCATTCCAAGCCGAAACCCGACCAGGGAAACTTTGGTCAGTACGGACTAGAGATAAATTCGGTATCTTATTCCACAGCTCGGTCCCGCCTGAGCCAGAAATATTTCCGGTATCAAGAACAAAAGCCCGATAATGAAATTATACAGTAGAAAAAATTGCTTAATACTTATAAAAAAGGTTGTTAAACGAAAAATTAAATTTAATATTATCAAAAGAACAGTTTGGTATAAAATAAAAATATACTTTACGCATAAAAGGATTCTCATATTTTGTCTCTGTTTTATTAAGAAAATATGGACATGTTAATGAAGTGTGTTTCATGAATAAATGCATGGAACCTGCAGAAAATACTGTTTATTATCTGTTAAATCGAACAACATTTTTAAATTTTTGTGCATTTCACTATTTTTAAACAATTCATTTTGCCTTCGCTAGCTGAGATAGATCTGTACAAAGGACCTTTTTTACTTTTTTGATTTTGTTTACAGATATTTTCAATGAGGATACTTTCATTTTCGGAACCGGTTTCCAAAGCGAAAGCATGCCCTTGAAAATAATCTGAAACACTGTCGAAAAAGTAAAAAAAGACAAATGTAGCGATCAATCTCAGCAATCCCCCCCCCCCCCCAAAAAAAAGATTAAAATGGAAACGTGATATGAAAAGAAAAACAAATCCTTAGGAATAGCATTAGCGAGAGCGTCTTTTCAGGTGACTGAAGTAGCATTTTAACAGAAATTAATTATTGATATTAATATTTTTTTCGAAATTATAACTGCTATAACGGTAAACGGAAAAAAGTGACCGGAAAAAAAGTTATCGGAAAAAAGTGACATAAACTACAAAAGCGGAAAAAAGTGACACGGAAAAAAGTGACGCGGAAAAAAAGTGACAAGAAAAAAAGTGACAAGGAATTGATTTTAGGGATTTATTATTGATTTTGGGGATTCATTGGTAAAGTATGAAAGGGGGATCGGGAGGGGCTCATAGTTTAGGTAAATGGGTTTTTCATGCTGAATTAACTGTTTTGGTTCAATTTTTGGATATGCGTTCATCCTGAAAAGACGCTTGCCTGATTAGTTTTAGGAAGGGACGATTACCCCCCCCCCCCCATCCGTCCTCAATTAGATGAATGGGTTTTTTACGCAGAATTATCCAACGTGTGTCAATTTTGCATAAAGGATCTTTTCGATAAGGCTTATGTATAGTATAAAATGCCTGAAGAGATTCTAGGAGTTTAAGGGTTAAGTATAGAGGGGGAACGGGAGATAAACTTTCTTAAATTAAATTAATGGCTTTTTACACATAATTATACGATTTGCTTAAAATTTTGGACATAAGTTCATTATGATAAGACATATCTTAGATTAGTTATGGGTTCTTCTGCTTATTATAAAGGGAGGGAATGAGCAACTCTCCCCCTCAAACTAGATAAATATGTTTTTATGCAGAATTATCCCATGTATTTCAATTTTAAATATAGGTTCTTTCTGGTAAGGTGAATTCCGGAATAGTTTTAAGGATTTAGTGGCTAAGTGTATAGGGGAGATGGAGTTTTTATGCAGAACTATCCGATTTGCTTCGAATTTTGGACATGGGTTCATTGTCATAAGACGTATTTCTGATTAGTTATGGGGTTCTATTGGTAATTAAAAAGGAGGGCGGGTGATTACTATACCCACCTAAAGTTAGATTTAAAAAAATTATGCACACTTATCCGATGTATTTCAAATTTTGGATATAGGATCTTTCTCATAAAGTGAATTCCTGAATAGTTTTATGGGTTTAATGGCTATGCATAGAGGAGGAACGGGGGATAAACCCCATTAAATTAAATAAATGACTTTTTACGTAGAATCATCCGATTTGCTTCAAATTTTGGATGTATATTCATTATAAGAAGGCGAATCTCTGATTAATTATGGGGTTCTTTTGATAATTAAATAGGGGAAGCGGGCGATTAATCCCCCACTCTTTAAATAAAATAAATTGTTTTTTTTTCTTTCACAACTATTCAACGTATTTTAAATTTTGGATATAGGTTCTTCCTGATAAAGTGATCCCCTGAATAGTTTTAAGGGTTTAATGGCTAAGTATAGAGCGATGACCGGGGGATAACCCACAATTAATCAGGATTTCGCCTTATCATAATGAACGCCCAATCAAAATTTGAATCAAATCAGATAATTCTGCGTAAAAAGCCATTTATTAATTTAAGGGGGGGGGGGGTATCATCCGTTCCCCCAGTGTTTACTTAGCTATTAAACCTTTAAAATTATTCCGGGATTCACTTTATGAGAAAGAACATATATCCAAAATATGAAATATATCGGATAAGTGAGCATAAAAAACAATTTATCTAATTTAAGGGGGAGGGGGGAATAATCACCCGCCCCAATTTTTAATTGGCAAAATAACCCCATATGTAATCAGGGATACGCCTTATCATAATGGTTCTATAATCCAAAATTTGAAGTAAATCTGATAATTCTGCGTAAAAAGTAATTTAATTTAAGGTGGGTTATATTCTATTCCCCTTCTATACTTAGATATTAAATTCTTAAAACTATTCAGAGATCCACCTTATCAGAAAGAACTTATATTTAAAATTTTAAATACATGGGATAATTCTGCATAAAAACCTATTTTTCTAGTTTAAGGGGGATATAATTTCTCGCCCCCTTTATAATAAGCAGAAGAACCCCATAACTAATCAGAGATAGGTCTTATCATAATGAATCTATGTTCAAAATTCTAAGCAAATCGGATAATTATGCGTAAAAAGTTATTAATTTAATTTTAGAAAGTTTCCCTCATATACTTAACCATTAGAACTCCTAAATCTCTTCAGGCATTATATACTATATATAAGCCTTATCGAAAAGAACCTATATGCAAATTTGACACACGTTGGACAATTCTGCATAAAAACCCATTCATCTAATTGAGGACGGATGGGGGGGGGGGGATAATCGTACCTTCCCAAAACTAATCAGGCAAGCGTTTTTTCTGGATGAACGTATATCCAAAAATTAAACCAAAACATTTAATTCAGCATGAAAAACCCATTTACCTAAACTATGAGCCCCCCTCCCAGATCCCCCTTTCATACTTAAGCAATGAATCCCCAAAATCAATAATAAATCCCCAAAATCAATTCTTTGTCACTTTTTTTCCGGTAACTTTTTTTCCTTGTCACTTTTTTCCGCTTTTGTAGTTTATGTCACTTTTTTCTGATAACTTTTTTTCCTAGATTCATCTTGACAACCAGGGACGTGCAAAGAGAAAATTGCGCCCGGGGCAACTTAGAATTTGGCGCTCCCCCTCCAAAATTTTTCTTGTAAAAGACCAAAAAGGATGTTAGTATTATAAATTTTGCGCCCTCTAAATCTCTGCGCCCGGGGCGGCTCCCCCTCCTCCCCCCCTTTCGCACTGCTCTGCTGACAACAATTAAGTCAACTTCCTGCCCGGCTCGATTATGTAGAAATAAAATACAAGCCTGATATTGATTGGAACGCGTCTGTTGAAAAAATTAAGCCCGGGCTCATATATCATATTATTGTAAGATGGTGATCTCTACGCTGGGCATTTCACATTTCTATTGTCAAACTAGCAATGATTCGTGACGCACATTTATATTTATTTTTGCGAAAGTCATATTCATTGGAAACGTCCCATATTTTATCGAAATGGTAGATCCGCTTTTAATTAGGACCCGGTTTTCCGGTCCGCGGTCGGTCTAGGTCAGGGGTGCCCAGAGAAGGGCTTGGTGACGTAAAATGCATCATACAATTTAGTATTTTTTGGGGAGAATTTGAGAAAAAATACTTTTCTTTTTTTTGGGGGGGGGGGAGGGTTTTTAAATTCTTAATTTCCTTTTTTTTTTTTGCTGTTAAAAAATCTTTTTTTTTTTTTTTTTTTTTTAATATCACTTTTAAATATTTTCAACATTGGATTTTCAGAATCGTTCCTGTGTTTTCTTTCTTTAAATTCTAGATAAGGGTAATAAGAACTCATTTTGCTATACTCAACTCGCTATCTTTTGTAAATCTTGATTCTTTTAATATCACTTTTAAATTTTTTCAACATTGAATTTCCAGAAATGTTCCTGTGCTTTCCTTCTTTAATTCTAGATAAAGGCAATAAGAACTCATTCCGCTATGCTCAACTCGCTATCTTTTGAATGTGCAGTAGAGTATATTTTACAATTGTTATTCTGTTTAGGGGGGGGGGGGTCAATGTTAAAGAATGAAGTTTTTTTTTTGGGGGGGGGGGGGATTTGCGTCATTGGATTTTGAAGAGATGGTCACCGTCACCACTGGGCTAGGTACAGATCTCCGGCCAAACATGAGCTCATTCAGACTGTACACTGGACTGGCCACCAGGGCCCGACTAAGACAGTGGGGGGCCCTGGGGCAAACATTTTTAGGGGGGGGGGCTTCTATCTTAAAATTGTTCGTAAATTATACTCACGTGACTAAAACTGAAATTCATAACTATTGTATGTGTACATAAATTTCGTACCAAGTACTATTCACATCTATATACATAAAAGCAGAAGAAAGACAACTTTAAGAAATTATAGATTACATGAATGTAAGGATAAATGTGAAGCCTTATGTAGGCATTGGGTTCGGAAACAGAGTGGTTAGGAGAAGAGAGAGCCTTAAAATTGAAAAAAAAAAAAAGAATTTTGGTCACTTTTGACCATTTTTTAGGTGCGTTCGTAAGTATGTAAATACGTAGCACCTATTGTTGTCGCTCAGTCCGTCCGTCCGTCTGTCCGCATATAACAACGCAAAAACTACCCAACCGAATCGTTTGAAATTTAAAATACATAATTATAACATAATTTTGTCGAGTCATTTCAAATTTTATTGAAATCGGATGAATAGATCAATTACAGGGACATTCAAAACGATTCCGTTACGTTACGGTCAATAGGGAAAAAAGTTTTAAATGCATTCTAATCGTTTGAAATTTAAAACATATAATTATTGCGTAATTTTGTGGAGTCATTTCAAATGTTACGAAAACCGGATGCATAGATAAATTACAGGGACAATCAAAAGGATTCCATTACATTACGGTCAATGGGGAAAAAGTTTCAAATGCATTTTAATGATGTTACACTCATTCGAACGGTAAACGGAAAAAAAGTGACCGGAAAAAAAGTTATCGGAAAAAAAGTGACCTAAACTACAAAAGCGGAAAAAAAGTGACACGGAAAAAAAGTGACAAGGAAAAATAGTGACACGGAAAAAAAGTGACAAGGATTGGTTTTGGGGATTTATTATTGATTTTGGGGATTCATTGGTTAAGTATGAAAGGGGGATCGGGGAGGGGGGGGGCTCATAATTTAGGTAAATGGGTTTTTCATGCTGAATTAACTATTTTGGTTCAATTTTTGGATATGCGTTCATACTGAAAAGACGCTTGCCTGATTAGTTTTCGGAAGGGACGATTACCCCCCCCCCCCATCCGTCCTCAATTAGATGAATGGGTTTTTATGCAGAATTATCCAACTTGTGTCAAATTTGCATATAGGTTCTTTTCGATAAGGCTTATATATAGTATAAAGTGCCTGAAGAGTTTTAGGAGTTTAATGGTTAAGTATAGAAGGGGAACGGGGGATAACCTTTCTTAAATTAATGGCTTTTTACGGATAATTATCCGATTTGCTTCGAATTTTGGACATGGGTTAATTATGATAAGACGTATTTCTGATTATTTATGGGGTTCTTTTGCTAATTAAAAAGGGGGCGGGTGATTACTACCCCCGGCCTTAAATTAGATTTAAAAAAAATTATGCACACTTATCCGATTTATTTCAAATTTTGGATGTAGGATCTTTCTCATAAAGTAAATTCCTGAATAGTTTTAAGGGTTTAATGGCTATGTATAGAGGGAGAACGGGGGATAAACCCCCTTAAGGGTGTATTCAAAAAAACGCTTTTCCACCTTCAACAGCTCGAAAATTTTCGATACAATTTCAGACACATTTTCAAAAGTAGAAACATGAAACTTGCTGAGGATATTTTTGAAGAGATGTACAAGGTGCCATGTGCTGTATTTTTACGCTCAATTCATTAGAATTTGATTTATAAACAATTATCTTCTCAGTATGACCCTTTTTTTTTCGTTCACAGATCTCCCGCCAGGGGAAAATCTGTTCAAAATGCCGTTTTTGATTGCTTTTTTCGCAATATTTTCTGCATTTATTGACAATTACGGCACCTTGTGTACTTTCTAAATAAGACAATTTGCCAGTTTGATGCATATGAGAGTAAAAATGAAGTTAAAAATAAATCGGAAAATAGGCAGTTTGAATCGAAATACACCCTTAAATTAAATAAATGGCTTTTTGCGCAGAATTATCCGATTTGCTTCAAATTTTCGATGTATATTCATTATAAGAAGGCGTATCTCTGATTAACTATGGGGTTCTTTTGCTAATTAAATAAGGGCAAGCGGTCGATTAATCCCCCACTCTTTAAATAAGATTTTTTTTTCACAATTATCCAACGTATTTCAACTTTTGGATATAGGTTTTACCCGATAAAGTGAATCCCTGAATAGTTTTAAGGGTTTAATGGCTAAGTATAGAGGGATGAACGGGGATAACCCACAAATAATCAGGAGTTCGCCTTATCATAATGAACGCACATTCAAAGTTTGAATCAAATAAGATAATTCTGCGTAAAAAGCCATTTATTAATTTAAGGGGGTTATCCTCCGTTCCCCCACTGTATATGTCGGACGTTCCTCTCAGCCCGCACAACTTTGAAGAAAGTCCGTGGTAGTTATAGCTGCCACCACCGATATTACTATGTGATATCGGTCACCCACTGTGAGGATTGTGTAAATGAACACTGACGCTGTCAATTAACTGAATTAACAGTTTATTTAGAATATATGTACGCACTACGCTATTTACCATTATATACAATTACAACTCGGATATAGGTGATCCGGTTCAACATTAAATTAAATACAGTAAAGGTTGGCTGTGTACTATTCGAATTACACCTTCCACCTCACACTCAATGCACGTTAGATTAACTTTATCGGAGATCACTTTCGAATCTCCCAACACATGGATACTCGGCCCAGAGCACTAAACACCAGGACGTCTGTGTCCCTTGCTCTCCAGATACGCACTGCCTCCGCTCTACAACGCAGAGCACACCCTATCAGGACCTCTGTCCTACACTACTCTCTAGGTATGAACCTAGATACGAACTGAACTAATCTGAGATAAGACTTGCTCTTCTCAAATCACGGTGTTTCCCCAATGTCAACCCCCTTTGGGGCTTATCCATTGGACACATTCCACATTCCTTTCTTGATTAGTGACATGTTGCTTGTCAGCTCATCATCCACATACCTCACTGACGGATGAACACGCCTCTCCGCAATCTCCTCTTTCTCACTCACCACCTGTAGAGGATTACCTGTCAATTCTCCCTTCAACAAAGAAAGAATGTCATCCTGAAAATTATAGTACACAGCCGGTATAATATAAAAGAGATTAAGATAGAGAAATAATGGAAATTCCAATCTTTAGCAGAGGTGGTCTCAGAACCTGACAGTATACTTAGCCATTAAACCCTTAAAATTATTCTGGGACTAACTTTATGAGAAAAAACATATATCCAAAATATGAAATATATCGGATAAGAGAACATAAAAAACAATTTATATAATTTAAGGGGATCGGAAAATCACCCGCCTTAATTTTTAATTAGAAAAATAACCCCATATGTAATCAGGGATACGCCTTATCATAATGAATCTATAATCCAAAATTTGTAGCAAATCCTATAATTCTGCGTAAAAAGTAATTTAATTTAAGGTAGGTTATATTTTATTCCCCTTCAATACTTAGATATCAAATCCTTAAAACTATTCAGGGATTCACCTTATCAGTAAGAACCTATATTTAAATTTTGAAATACATGGGGGTAATTCTGCATAAAAACCTATTTATCTAGTTTAAAGGGGAGATAATTGCTCGCCCCCCACCCTTTATAATAAGCAGAAGAACCCCATAACTAATCAGAGATACGTCTTATCATAATGAATCTATGTCCAAAATTCTAAGCAAATCGGATAATTATGCGTAAAAAGTTATTAATTTAATTTAAGAAAGGTTATCCCCCGTTCTCCCTCTATATATAACCATTAAAACTCTTCATGCATTATATACTATATATAAGCCTTATCGAAAAGAACCTATATTCACAGGGCCCGACTTAGACAGTGGGGGGCCCTGGGGCAAACATTATTAGAGTGGCCCCCTTCTATCTTAAAAATGTTAGTGAATTATACTCAAGTGACTAAAATTAAAATTCAAACCTATTGTATGTATGCATAAATTTTGTACCAAGTACTGATTTCAGTATTTATATTTCACATCTTTATACATAATAACAGATGATAAATAATTTTAACTATCAATTTTCTTATGATGTAACTATTACTTTAAGGGAACGTGGGGCAGGGAAGCAAAGGGGGTTGGAGAAAAAAGACCCCTTAAAATTGAAAAAAAAGAATTTTGGTAATATTTTGCTACTTTATATCATTTGGCCCTCTTTTAACAATAAACTTTTCTCTCCTTGGGGGCCCCCCTAAACCGGGGGCCCGGGGCAATTGCCCCGCATGCCCCTGCCTTAGTCAGGCCCTGTAATATTCAAATTTGACACACGTTGGATAATTCTGCATAAAAACCCATTCATCTAACTGAAGACGGATGGGGGGGGGGGGTAATCGTCCCTTCCCAAAACTAATCAGGCAAGCGTCTTTTCAGTATGAACGTATATCCAAAAATTGAACCAAAACAGTTAATTCAGCATGAAAAACCCATTTACCTAAATTATGAGCCCCCCCCCCCATCCCCCTTTCATACTTAACCAATGAATCCCCAAAATCAATAATAATTCCCCAAAATCAATCCTTGTCACTTTTTTTCCGTGTCACTTTTTTTCCGCTTTTGTCATTTAGGTCACTTTTTTTCCGATAACTTTTTTTCCGGTCACTTTTTTTCCTAGATTCCATTCGAACATAATAGAATTGGCATGAATCTATGAAATATATACTAAAATATGTCTTCTGTACAATCTGTGATGCAAAGAATTTTTATTATTAAATTACAGGGCCACACAAAAGTATTCCATTATATAATGCTATACGGGGAAACATGGTTTGGTACTTGTTTTAATTTTATTCAACTATTTCACATTTTATGAATAAGATTTACGTTGCTGAGGTGTTATAAAAATTACTTCCTGCATATTTACAGAAACGTAAAGATTTCGACTACTGTACTGTATCCGGAGTACGCTCTACTATATCAGCAAGATCTGAATGTTTTTAAAACTTCGTTATCCTACGAACGCATCTCATTTGCTACGTTCACGTGCAATTTCCAACTTGTTATCATTTGACACTGCTTTAACGAAAAACTTATCTGTCCTTGGGGGACTCCCTTCCCCTTAAGCCGGGGGGCCCGGGGCAATTGCCCCTCATGCCCCTGCATTACTCAGACCCTACTGGCCACCAAGGTCTTTACTGGAATGTAGAAATAAAAGAATAAGTGAATGGAGAAAGGGCTCGCAAAACGAAAAATATCGGAAAAATAATTGAGAGAAGTTATTAACAATTTAGGGCAAAAAACTTAAAGGGGCCCAGCGGAGCAGGTCTTCAAAAAATCACAAAAATAAAATAAATAAATAAAAATCTGAACCTCTGGTTCACCAGGACCTCTTGGACTTTCCTCATCCAAATTTTCAGATTTTAACGTGCGGTAGATTTCGTTAGCCACGCACACACGCAGACAAAGTATTTTCCTATATCAATATAGATTTAAAATAAAATCATATTCAATCAACAATCTTTTCTTCCATATTTTCTATATATAATTAAAAAATTATATGAATTAAATTCTAAATAAAATGAGTAAAAAAAAACTAAAATAGTGGGTTTTAAATTGGTCTAATTTGTTCCAATAAAAAAAAAAAAATGAAAATTGTTTCAAATCTTTGATTGCTTGAAACCTTATCACATTTTGATCATTATTACTGAAAGTTTTAGCATTAATTTAAAAATTAAGTGAAATTCTTGTCTAATAAAACGTAGTTAAAATCTGCCTATCTAATGGATTGTAATTCATGCTTCTTATTTATCGTTGTCTATAATTGCATCTCTTATCAACAGTCATTCCCTTTTACCACTCTCCTACTCTTAACAAAGAAAATAAAATAAAGCGTTCTCTACGTTCTTTGACAGAAACACAAAGACGTATCTATTGGCGTACTTATTGGCTAGCATTATTCAACCACGCAAAGCAAGTTATCGCTCTGACCATCCTTAAGACTTTATCGCTTACTTAAACCTGTTTTGCTGCCAAGCTTGGCGGGGTCCATGATATCTACACTACTCCCAATGGGGGCGTACAATAAATAAATAATAATAACCAAACTAAAAGAGATTAATATAAGAGCATGATTCTAATTTTGAAAAGTTAGGCCTAAGTACAACGTCAGAGTATTTTAAAGCATCAAAGTAAATAATGAAATTTTAATATATGGTACCTTTAATAACAAAAATTTTTATTATTTTAAGCAAAAGCTACTAAACTGTGTCGTATTTACAGAGAAAACTTCTCAGCCGAGGACACAGCACAAACCACAGGCGATTCTACAGAACGATTCAATCTCGATAACGCTCAAAAATTAAAACTTCGATAACGATGATAATGAAATGAAAATTTCGATTATGTATACATTTACTGTTCATTTCTAAACTTTAAATTAGTCTTAAAATAATAAATTCCATTCTAAATTCAGAAATTAGGGTGTTATTAATGCTTATTGAATTTAAAAATTATATTAACATCATCAAAATCCATGCAGAACGACTCTGAAAAGGAACGACTCCTAAGGATTGGTCCTTTTCGGAACGACTCCGAGGGGAGGCGATTTCTGAAATTTAGAGTATCTAATCAGACCCGCGGCTCAGGTCGGGATTGTTTTTTTTAATTTTTAGATGGGGCCGGGGCTAAGTTTTTTCTCTGTGGATCGAGTTTTGATCTGATTTACTTTTATTTTTTGCTGTTCATGTTAACTCCTACTTTTTTGCTATGAGACGTGTTTGGTAGCGGTTCACTTCTACTTTTTGCTGAGGTTCCGGTCGACTTCTATATTTTTGAGGCAGGTTAGATTTGGCAGCAGTTTCTCCACTTTTTTTGTTGGGTTTGGATTTGGTTGATTCCTACTTTTAGTTGTGGGTTGGGTTGAACAGTATTTTATTGCTACTGATTGGGCTTGTGACCGGTTGACTTCTATTTTTTTTCCTCTTGATCAGGTTGATTTTTACATTTTTGTTGTGGATCACATGGAGTTCAATTTTTTTAGCTGCCAATAGTTTTTGGGTTAGATTGATTTACATTACTTTGGGTTCTGACCTTTTTCAGATTGAGTTTTCAGTCTTGCACGGATTTGAGTTGACCCGATTTTTCAAATAAAAGTCTAAATATTTTGCTCAGCAAAAACTTAACGATTTTTAAGCTTTTACATAGAAGAGTGCTATTTGTGAGCGTTATCAAGTACATTAAAATCTCCATATGGAATTTCCAGAATAGTAGACACATCTATTTAGTGAACATTTTTCAATAATTTAGTCAACCTGTTTGGCTGCTTTTGTATTTTAAAGGATCTACAGTTGAACATTAAAGGGTATATAGTAGAATTTGAATCTTCAATATGAAAGATAAAATCGATATTAAAGAAATAAATGTCGACTTCCATTTTATATTTCCATTAAAATGTGGATAAAGTTTCCTTCATTTCGGTTTCAGATCAACAAAAATTTTTTGATCGGATTTTAACTTAACTTTATAAGTTAAGTTGATTAGACAATTTTATGAATTGCCGAAGTTATGGATTTTTTTTCTTTTATTATCTTCCCCTCTCTCTTTTTGCAGTAACAGTTGGTCCTATCAAAAACTTATTAATATAAAAATTATAGATAATATTATGATTTAAAATAAATACTAGATATCTATATAGTAATAAAAAAATAAATTGATGAAGATTAACTTATCACCAAGGCATCAATAAAACCTATCATTGTAAAATGAATAATTTAATAAGATATAATACTCATTACCACAGTTAAAGTAAAAAAAAAAAAAAAAAATGTATAGATTACTATAAAAATTTTAGTTGTTGCTAGAGTTGGTGACTTTGTTGGCAAAATAATATTTTCGCCAGGACAGTGGTAAAAAATGGGAAAAATCAAATTTTGCATAAGTAAAAAGCAGTGATGCAATTTATAACAGGGTTGGAAAAAAACCGGGTTTCTTCGAAAAAAACCAAATAAACTGGGTTTTTTTTGTTTAAACCAGGTTTTTTTGGTTTAAACCGGGTTTTTTTAAAAACATACTTTTTTATTACATATACATATACATTTATTGATAAAAACAGACATTGTTGGATTATAAGTAGTATAACTTCAAATTTGAAAATAATATAAATAATTACAGTGAATTATGCAGAAAATTGAAAAAAATGATATTGTAATTTGAACAATTATTAATAGACTGTTTTATGTTCAAAGAATAAACTACTATACGCAATGAAATATTGATTAAAAATTTTTTATAAACAATCTTTTGATTACTAATAATAAACATTTCATGTAGTCTGAATAATATAATATTCTTTTCCACAATTTTTTTTTTTTTTTAAAAATTTGAAATACTTCTTGGATTTTTTTGAGTGACAATTTGAAATCAATATTTTTGGTCATTAGATTCAGCAGATAACAGGAGGGGGGGGGGGAAATAGTATTGGTACTATTAAAATGCTATAACTAGCTCCTAATTTTTGAATACTCTCTTATTCAACTTCATATTTTTAAAGATAATCTCCCCAATCAAAAATAGTTCCTTTTACAGTTTGACCAAAATCTTAAAGATCATCAAGTTAAGTAGTTTTATATTCAAAATCATTGTGCATGTTATAATTGCTTTAAGTAATTTGCATTTTTTTAATGAAAATATTTTACACTAAATATTGAGTATTTTAAATCAATTTTATCTTTGATCAATTCACATGCTCTAAGCTTTTTCCTTAGAGCAATAGAATATGTTCACCAATTCATATTGATTTTCATCTTATGCATAAAAAACAGGGTTGGTAAAAAACCAGGTTTTTTTCAAAAAAACCAAAAACCATGGTTTTTTTGGTTTAAACCAGGTTTTTTTGTTTAAACCGGGTTTTTTTTAAATATGTTTTCCTGGTACATATACATGCATATTTATCAACAAAAATAAATATTTTTCAATAGATAAGTAATAATTTCATTTAAAAGTAATTCAAATCAATATAATTTTTTAATATACAGTCAATTATGTAGAAAATTGAAATCATTTAAAATTTAAACATTTTTAGAAAAAGGTGTCTTATATTTCATAAATAAAATGTTCTACATAATGAAACATTGATACCTTGAAATCAATGCTTGAACCCTGAACAATCTTTTGATTACTAGCACTATACTATAAATAAATATATGATATAGAGATTTACATATAAAACTTAATGTATATTATTTTCAAATGGTTATTCAAAATAATTAATTTCAAATACTTGTTATATGTGATGTCTGATTTTTTTTGTTAGAAGACTACATGAATTATCTTTTATTGAAAAATAAAGCTTTTTATAAAGAATTTTTGGAATGATTTGAATTTAGCAGTAGAATCTTTACACACTTCAAGTATTGTGTATTGTTATTTGACACTTCTCTAAAAAGTCCAGGTTAAAAAAAAAAAAAAAAAAAAAAAAAAAAAAAAAAAAAAAAAAGATGACAGCAAAATAAACAAAAATACCTATTTGACAGCTTTTTAGTTTATTGAAAAACATTGATCTTATAATATAAAGTAGTTTTATAAATACTGTCATTCACTAAAGCATTTAAACAGCCATCGGACTACATGCTTTATTATAGCACTTAGTATTTTTAAATGTCTAAACAAAATAATTACATCTTTTTAGGCATTTTTATGAAACTTTTTTTCTATTACATCTCAAGCAAACCTTGTCTTGCCCCCCCCCCCTTCTGCCAATATTCTGAGATGATCTAAGTAATGGGTTTGCTTATGCAATACAAGATTTAAATATATCTTTTGCATATTTTAGTTAAATGTAAACAGGTGCTTTACTAGTGCCTAATTTTTCAATGTCTTCTTATTCGACTTCATATCTTGAGTTTCTTTTTTATTCTTAAAAGATAATCCCTCCAATCAAGAAAATTTTCTTTTAGAGCTTGACTGAAATTTTAAAGATCATTTTATATCATTATCTGTACATCTGCGTTTCTCAAAGGAAAACATTTTTTAAATCTAAGTATTGCATATTTTTCATCTATTTTATCTTTGCTAAATTTACATAATTTAAGTGTTTTCTTTAGAGCTTCAGATATGTTCATCAATGCATGAAATTTGCATTCTACATGCATACTAACATGACCTTGACTAGACTCACTATTGTCTTATGGTGACTATTGAAATAAGACTTAAAAATAGAAATTACTTTCATCCAATAATTTGAAACACTTAAATTACAAAAATGAGAAAATATTATATTAGATTTTTTCTAAAAAACCAATTGGTTTGAACTGTGCTAACCTAGCTGGTAACAGAATAAAATCACAATGCAAAAAACCCAATCCCAATGCAGGAATACAAGAAAAACAAAGGCTTATTAAAATCAATAACTACAGAGAAAAAAAAAGCTCATTGCCAATTATTCAATACCATATAATATTCCAAAAGAAATAATGGAGAAAATTACTTAAGAATGTCATATTTGAGGCTTTCTGGAATGATGAAATTCTTAGTAAATCTTAACTAATCAAGCAATTTAAATAGTAAAAGTGCATTTTTAACTCGAGTCTGGCCTTCCGGCTATTTATATATGTTTTACATTTAATGGCTATATATATAAATATAAAGAGAGAGAGACCTTTAAAAAAAAGAAAACTGATTATTTTTTCCCAACCGGTTAATTTTAGAAAAATTAGTTATTCTGCCATGTATATTTATAGCTTACAAGAAAAGTTGAATGTTAAAACTGTTGTTAGCTTTCGTTTTTTCAAAAACTAAAACTATTTGTGACACCTTCTAAGTAAATAAATATGAAATGTTTTTATACGTGAAGAAAAGTTGAGTTGATTAAAAATGTTTTTCATTTTAGAAATTTATTTATTCATATTTTTTTACAGCTTTGCTTATAGCTTCTTCATAATTTGGATTTTGCATTTTTCAATAATGTGTAAAATAAAAAATTTGGATAAAAGAATAAAAAAAAAACAGGTGAAAAAAACCAGCATGGTTTTTTTTAAAAAACCACTTGGTTTAAACCAACTCGGTTTAAACCGTGAAATCTATTTAAACCATTTAAACTCGAAAATTATAAAGAAAAAAAGAAAATGTTATTATATTTCTTCTAAAAAACGAATTGTTTTTTTTTTTATAGAAAAAACCAATTGGTTTAATCCTATGCATAAAAAAAAGACCTAAACCCACTATATATAACACTTATTACTGAAATAAAGTGTTAAAAGTAGAAATTATTTATGTCCAATAATCTGAAACACGTAAATTATAAAGAAAAAAAAAAGAAAATGTTATTAGATTTCTTCTAAAAAAACCATTTTTTTTTTTTTTTTTTTTTTGAGAAAAAAAAACATTTGGTTTAAACCGTGATTTAAACCATGGTTAAAACCAATTGGTTTAAACTGTGCCAACCCTGATTTATAAGAAAAGGGAACATAACAAATTAAAACAAAACAAATGTATGGTAAAAGAAAACAAATGTATCAATCAAAAACATATACAGTAGACCAGTGGCATAGCTAGTATGGGTGACATCCAGAGCGGATGTAAATGGTATCAACCCCCTCCACACACACACCATGCGTCATATTTTTTTCAATCACAATTCTATGTTATTACAATTGACTACACAATTCTTTATTTATCTTTTGCCCTGAATAAAAAACAAATCCCAGGAGCGGCTCATCACTCAACCCATAATCTGCATAAGCCAATGCAGTGTCTATATATAAAATATAATTCTTTTTTTTAAAGCTTGCTTTCACTACCCATTCGTTGGATTGGTTAGTTTTTGTTATCTGGTACATATCTTATTAAGAAAAAATTCATATTCTTAAAGAAAAGCAAATTAAGTCTGTTGCGTCATGTGCTAGAATTTTTATTTTACTTCAGAATTTTTTTCGAAAATCTTATAAGATTTTATATACAGTACAGAACCATTTATCCGGAATGGTTGGGGTCAGATGTATTCTGGATAACTGGTTTTTCCAGTTAACTGGTTGGGAATTAAAGCAGCATCCATTTGATAAGTTTTGTGAAACACATGTAGTTGTGGTATTACTTCTAATTTTAAATTGATTATTAGGTTATTTGAACCAAGAATCTTATGCAAATAAGATCAATTGTTAGGGTTTGAAAGAAGATAATTTGTGGGAACTACTTGGGAACAAAAATTCTTCTGTTTCCTTGGCATAAAAATAAAAACATCCATAATAATATTTATTAATCTATAATATGATTATATGCTTCTATTTTAAATACTAAATGCTGTCATCCAACTATTCAATTTGTTCAAGCAATGTATATGTCAAACTGGTTGTGTATGACACTTTTTTCTAAAAAGATTCTAACATCAGTCTATTGGAAGTATCATTCCGGATAACTGCTTTTCCAGTTAACTGGTTTCTGGATAAATGGTTCCATACTGTAAACATATACAGTAGACACCCTCAAATACGCACAGCTTGGGACCAGAAGTTGTGTAGATTTTAGAATTTTATGGATTTCTGGCCATTGCTTTGTTTACATTTTTAAAACAATTTGAATGTAATTAATAATGAAATCAAAAGTATAATGGATGCTTACAATATACTTAAATATTAAAATAAAATTAAATAATAAAAAATTGGGTAATTTTTTAAAATGATCAAGATATTAAAAGCAAAGATCAAATTAATAATCATTAATGTATGATTAAATATTCATTATAAAGATGAAATGTGTTCTTCCTGAATTATTCAATGAAACTTTCCTTAAAAAGGTATATTACTAATTCACATCAGAATCATAAAATAACAAAGCTATTTTTCAGGTTTAGCCAGACTTAATAAACTAAAAAAGCTTGATTAATGTGTAATTATATTTGATAAGATTTTGATTACCAGTGATATCAGCAGTATCTTGATTTTTTCAGAAGTAAATTATTCTTTCTTCATGAAAAAACATGAATTCAATAATCTTAACATAAATTACAAATAAAAAAATATATGGAATTGATATAAAACTGAAAAAGTCAAATTTTGCAGCTCCATCTGAACTGAATGTTTCATTTTTACATCCGTAAATTATGTGCAGATTTTAGAGAGTTGTCGATTTCAGGTGTGCAGATTTGAGAGAGTCTACTGCATTTTCAAAAAGAAATTGTGTGTGTGTGTCCCGCTCTCTGATCCACTGCAGTAGACTTTCTCAAATCTGCAGAACCTGGACCAGAGGTTGTGCGGATTTTAGAGTTTTGTTTACATTTTTTAAACAGTAATTTGAATGTAATAATTAAAGCTATTGAAATTATAATGAACACGTACAATGTAATAAAATATTAAAATAAGTAATAAAGTAAAATAATAAAAATTTAGATAACTTTTAAAATTATTAAAATATTAAAAACAAAGGTCAATAATTTATAATTAAATATATATTATAAAGATTAAATGTATTTTTTTAATTATCCATTGAAACTTATCTCATACAGGTACATTACTAATTCACATCAAAATCATAAAGCAAGGAAATTTTATATCAGGTTTATCAAGACTTAATAACCAAAAAAAGCTTGATTAATACATATAAACATATTTTGTAAGGATATTGTGATTGTCAGCTAACATCAGCAATAAGTGATATCAGCAAAACTTTTTCAGAAATAAATTTATTCTTCCTTCAGGAAAGAACATGAATTCACAAGTATTTAAAAAAAATTAGAAATTAAAATATACATAAAATTGATGTATAAAATAAAAAAGTCAAATTTTGTTCCTCTATCTGAACTGAATACTTCATTTCTTACACCCATAAATTAGGGGAAAGGGGGACACAGTGGGACAATAGGTATTTTTCCTGCAATTCAAATACTCAAGAATTAGAAAAGTATGCCTTCATTTAGTTACCCTGTAGGGCAATACTGCGGAAACTAGTCACTGTCACATTTCATCTTATAGGGAAGTTTCAGCCATCTTTGTTTTTACTACCACTGTTGGAAAAATCAAATAAGTTTTAATTTTTTGGATTTCAGCAATAAACTATTATCTAATAATCAATATCAATGCATTACTTTAAAGCTTAAAGTTTCTTAATTACATGCATGTAATGTTCTTTATTCCATTAATAAATTTTATGCAACTTTTTACTTTTGATTTAAAAATACTTCTTGTGGAGTATAGTGGGACACGTTGATGGAGGTACGGTGGGACATTTCTCATTGTATCCCAAATGTAAAAAATTTAGAATATGAAGATTTAAAATTCAATTATTCATGTAAAGGTATTTTAATACAGTTTTGTTTAAATACAATATTTCTTTTTCAATGATAATGACATCTAAAATATGCATTTAACAGCTTATTAACCTATTGCTGTTATTATTACTGTTAGATTTTTTTAATGAAGTGTTAATTAAACGCATTATTTTGAATATTTTTGTCTCTAAACACACAATAATAATCTGTTAACTTTTAATTGAACACAAAAAGAAATTATGAAAATGAAAACAATAGACTTTTTTCATAGTACAGTTAAAATTACTTTTAACTGTTTGTGCTACATAAATTGTTTTAATATTGATACAGTAAACACTACCTAATTTGAATTAAAATTTTCGTGTTGATTTTCAGGCTTAACAATTCAATTTGAATTGCAGAAACTTTCAATGCTATTTCATGTTAAAATGAATGTTTGGAAACATTTTCCTAACTTTTAATGTTTAATTTGATGTTACTTTCAATTTTGTTGTTTATTTTCAATTCATCAAGCATTATTTTACAACAAATTTTTCAACTCTTAAATGCGTTCTATTATTATAACTATTTCAAAGTTTTGTCATTTGAAAATTGCTTTCATATTTTCCGTGTTCGATATCTCAATCTGTATTTAATAATATTAAAAAGCTGTCATTATATAGTTGATTTTGTATGTGCTTACTCACTGTCCCACTGTACCTCATTCCCTGTCCCATTGTGCCCCGCAAGGGGTCACACTGGGACATCTTGAGTACCTTTTGAAAATTAAATTTTTTTTTTAAAGAATAAAAAAAGGATAAACTATGAAAAAAATTGCAATGAAAGATGAATGTTGCCAAAATATTATCCTGCATTTAAAATTTGCTTTTAATTAAATGGAAAAAAGTTATTATAAAACAAGTGAAAATTGTCCCACTGTGCCCCCCTCTCCCCCACTAGACAGGGCTGTAGCTGGAAATTGTGGATTGTTGTGGGGGTGGATGGGGGTGGGAGGGCTCATATTCTCTCTTTCTCTCTCTTCCTGAAGACGAAAGATAAATTATATTCACATTCTAGGTATATGTTTAAAAATAAACTGCTGTAATAACTTCATTTTATGCTAAGAAAAGTGATGAAAATTTTGAATGTATAACTGGTGCAAAATTAGACATCATGTTAGTTTCACATTTGGAAATAGGATGAGTGAGTGGTAAAACACTTATTTTAGTTAGAATTCAATAATTGTGCAAATCTATTGAAAGGGTCTGAAAGCAGATTTTTGAACAGAATTTCATTTGAATTTTCGATACAGAAATACATTGAGTGACAGTGGAATCTTTTCCAGGGGAGACTCAAAAATTTGGGGGGGGGGGGAATTGCCCATAGCACTTTCTTGGCTATACCATTCATGGCACAATATAAGCCAGTCATAAAACAAAGCAGATGTATCATTGTATGGGATAATCTCTACTGCAATTTTTTAACTTCTAAGCGTCGCACATTTTCAATTTTTATACCAATATATAGGGGAAAAAGTAATTTTAAAGACATTTTGTTTGAAAACTGAATCTATTTTAGAAATATGGATTTTTTCATAGTTTTTTATACTATTTCTTTTAATTGGCAAGCCATGTACTCCATTTCTATAGATAGTAAAGAAAAAATAGTTGGGAAAATAGCAAACTATTATTATTTTTTTACCATTTTCCCATATCAATGAAAAAAAGAGAAAAACTTAATTAAAGTATGTGTTATTCTGAACAAAAATAAAAAATTCCTATAATTTTAAGTATCAATATTAATGCAGAAATGGTACTACTTAGTTATCCCATCAGCTGAATAACTATCGCCAAACTATAGGTCTAAATGCCAATAATGGATGATTGTGAATGTCACATTCAGTGACATTAAACACGATAAACATGTTTAAAACGTCATCAGGTGATTTTTAATTCCACTTTTATTTGTATTTTTATTAATGTGTTACAAATTTATTTGTTGTTTCATTGTTTAAATTAAAAATTATAAACATGTATAATTTAGTTATTAGTTTGGTAATTTTTATAAATTGGCGAAATGAGTTGATGGAATAACCAAGTAGTACCACAGAAATAAATGAAGGCATATGAATCATTAAATAGCAAATATTTTTATCCAGTTTCTTAAAAGAGCAAATTGCTTTTTCTGAACTTGTACAGTATTCTGCGATAATGACATGAAATGCATATTGTAGATATTGACCGAGATTGGATCACAAATATGGAATTCTTCAGTGAGTGCAAATGATGTTATTTTATATGAAATAAAACTTGTGCTTTAAGTTTTAAAATCGAAATGTTTTGTAATCTGTATATTTATGGTACCACTTGGTTATCCCGTTGACCAAAAAACTATCACCAAATTATAAGATTAAATGCCAAAAATGGATGACCGTCAGTGTCATATTCAATACAATTAAATACGATACACATGTTTAAAACGTCATTAAGTAATTTTTATTTCTATTCTACTAATTACTTGTTATTTTCGCTATGTAAAATAAAAGTTATGTCAATGTGCATAATTTGGCAAATCGGTCGACGGGATAACCAAGTAGTACCATATTTACATACATATGTATGTTTTTTTGGTACTACTAGGTTATCCCGTTGAACAAAAAATTATCACCAAACTGTAAGATTAAATGCCAATAATGGATGATCGTGAATGTCACATTCAATGACATTAAATATGATATACCTGCTTAAAACGTCATTAAGTGATTTTTATTTCAGCTTTTTATTTACATTTTTATCAATATTCTACTAATTATTTGTTTTTTCGCTATTTAAAATAAAAATTATGTCAATATGTATAATTTGGCTATTAATTGGGTGATTTGTAAAATTTCGCGAAATTGGTCAACAGGATAACAGAGTTGTACCTTTTTTTAATTGGGGGCTACACTAAATTTCAAAAAATCTTGATTCCTGTTTTCTAGTGAAATCTCCTTTCCTTTTTAAAAATTTTAACAAGAGGTTATTTTACATGCCACTAAGTCGTGAAAACTGAACAATTAACCCTTTATGCACTGACGGTACTTTAAAGTATCAATGAAAAAATTTAAATTTTAAATTAATCTTTTTAAATCTAAAATTTAATTAAAAAAAATTTTAAAACATAGTTTCAGTCGATAAATCAAAATTTATTTTTCATTCCACACAAACTCCTCTCAATCAAATTTAGATAGCTTAAAGAAACAGTTGAAACTAAATATTTTCAAAAAGTGGTAATATTTCTTACAGGGTTGGCAAGTTTTTGACAGTATGCGGTTTTATCCGGTTTAAACCGGATCATGTGAAAAACCTTGTCTGAAACCTCAAATACTACATTGATCTGTAAAATTTCACTCTGTCACAAATATACAACATTAGATGTAATATTAAAAATTCACTATTACTGTACTGTAAAATTTCATTTCCGGAAGAAAAAAAAATCTGTTATAAATCCGAAAATTTGGCCTGTCTCCAAATTTGCTCAATTAGCAATGCTTCTGCTATCAAGCCTTACTAGCTCAGCATCAAGTCAGAGAGTATTTCCTAACTTTGGCTTCATACACTCTAAACTCAGAAATCGTTTGAGTGTAAATAAATGTGCTAAATTGGTTATGTGGTATAGGATGATACGAGGTAAAATTGATCCAGATTATTAACTGTATAAAATCATTTTCTTCTGTTTGAATATTCCAAAAACAAAAATGTTTTATCTCAATTAAAATAATTTAATTTTTTTGTAATTATTAAATTACAGTAATTAATGTTAAATAAAAAAAAGTACTTAAATCATTAAGACTTATTCAATGTTTCGCTCTTGTTCTTAAAATGTTTTAAGGCGAATTACATGTTTTTGATGGTTTAAGCCAGTTTTTGACAGTTTAAATCCAACCCTGATTCCTGATCATTTTTATATGTATAGCTCTTCTTTTTAAGTAAAAATGTTACATGAAACATTTTTAACTACAAAAACATTTCAATTAACAGAGAGGATAATAATACACTTTAATACATTGTTTTTATAAGATTTGTGATATTTCTATATGAATATTTTTGGTTAATTAATCTTGTTATTTTTGAAAATATTTGACAAAGAAGTTATAAGTACTGAGATTTTTAGCAAATTTTAATGAAAAAACACGTCTAAATTTCACATTATTATAATTTAATAAATGCAGCATATTTTCCGATATTGAAGAAGATAGTTACTGGGGTGAAGCAATTTCTTGATGAATAACTCAGTAGATAAACAGTTAACGTATAAACTTATAGCAAAAAATATTAGCATTTGGAGTAAGTTTTTTTTTTAATTAATAACAAATTATATCAAAATTTCATAACGAAAATAAGGAAAACATAGTATATATATGTATACAAGCATGAAATCGAATTTAAAATTCATTCAATTTATATATATTTTGTTCAAATATGCACATAAAACATATCAATAAACATAAATTGGTGTAAACAGATTTTTAATTCTAATATACATTATACAAAAGCATAACTACATGTTACTATTTCACCTTTTAATATATGATACAATTAAATGTCTTAATTATTTATTCTTGCATTTTCCTGTGATATTGAATAACTTAATTTACTTGCCTCCTCTCAAATGCAACAAAACACCAAGTTAGGTTTGCATTCTTTTTTCGTTCAGCCGATTTCCAATGTAGAATTATAGGGAGCTAAGCTCTACACTACCTTCATACTTTCTAAAAAACGATTTTGCTAACCCTAAATAAATTGATTTTGGATGCAAGTATTTTTAAAATAAAAATGGCTTAAGATTCTAAAGTTAGACCTTACTTCTATATACAACAAGACTCTTTAAAAAGATTTTAACACAAAATTAATCATTTAAAAGCGGTTCAGCTACAAAATCAATGGAACAACACCAGCAAATTCAGGGCGTATCCACATCATTCGCAAATGATTCATTGGTGAGTCATTCAAATAGAACCATTCGTTTAACGTATCTTGTTTCTGCACACTTAAAAATTACGGCAGTTTGATTTTTAATTCGAATATACATTATACAAAAGCACAACTACATGTTACTATTTTACTTTTAAATATATGACACTATTAAATGCCTTGATTAGTTATTCCTGCATTTTCCCATGAGATTGAATAACAAATTTACTCCTTCGCCATCTTTGCGATAAGACGCCAAACAAGCTGCCAGTTTTTTTTCCGTTTTGCCAATTTCAAATGTAGAATTACAGCGATGAAAATATATTGAATTAATATGGAAAATGATGTTTGTATAAATCTTAATTTAGAGACTAAATTCTTTATTAAATATAATGGAAATTGCCATCACTCTATCATAGTACATTTAAAAACAAAATCTATAAATTAGGAAAACAATTTACAACAAACAGGAAAACAAACACCATAATGTTACTAACAAATGCACATGTGATATATAAGCAGATACAGTAGAATATAGTTACCTATATTATTTTCTGTAAAACCGTTTTGAAAAACCAAGTTAAGCTCTACGCTACTTCATACTTTCTAAAAATCGATTTCGCTAAACCTAAATTACTTGATTTTGGATGTACAGTTTTTTCAATTTAAAAATGTCTTAAGATTCTAAGGATATAGTACTTACTTCTATACACAACAAGAATCTTAAAAAAGATTATTTAATACAAAATTAATCATTTAAAAACGGTTCTGCTACAAATTTAATGGTACACCACCAGCAAATTCAAGGCGTATTAACAATCTTTCACGAATGATTCATTGGCGAGTCATTCAAATAAACCATTCGTTTAAAATATCTTATTTCTTTACATTTAAAAATTACGGCAGTTTGATTTTTAATTCAAATATACATTGTACAAAAGTATAGCTACATGTTACTATTCCACCTTTTAATATGCGACACTATTATTTATTCTTGCGTTATCCCATGAGACTGAATAACTAAATATATTCGCATCGCCATCTTTGGCAAACTTTGTCATCTAGACGCCAAACCAGTTGCCCATTTTTTTTTCGTTTTGCCGAGTTCAAATGTAGAATTACAACGATGAAAATATATTGAATTAATATGGAAAATGAAGTTTTTATAAATCTGAACTTAGAGACTGAATCTCTATTAAATATAATGGAAATTGCCATAACTCTATCATAGTACATTTAAAAACAAAAGCTATAAATCAGGAAAACAAATACAATAATGTTACTTACAAATGCAAAAGTGCTATAAGCAGATACAGCGGAATATGGTTACCTATACTTTTTTCTGTAAAACCGTTTTAAAAAACCAAGCTAAGCTCTGCGCTACTTCATACTTTCTAAAAAACGATTTCGTTAACACTAAATTGCTTGATCTTGGATGCAAATTTTTTTTTAATTTAAAAATGTTTCAAGATTCTAAAGTTACACTTACTTCTATATACAACAAGAATTTTTAAAAGGATTTTAAAACAAAATTAACCTTTTAAATGCGTTTAAGTTCAGCTACAAATTCAATGGAACAATATCAGCAAATTCAGGGCGTATCCACATTCACTTAACGAATGATTCATTGGCGAGTCATTCAATCAAAATCTTTCATTTAGGAGTGGATACAAATGAAACGTTTCCCGTAACAACTTGCGACACACAGCTGTATTCTGGGACTGGCGGAATACGAAAATTCGGCGGAACTCCGCCCACTGAAACGTCACTTTGATGTCATCGCGGCATAGGATACGGAAAAGCGTATTCTGGGGTACTTCTTTTCGTATTTGGCGAAAGATTGGAGACGAAAAATTATTTCGGATGTTTACATTTTTTCGTGTGCTATTTTCACCATCTCAAAGTAGGTGAAAAGCCCATTTCGGATGCAATTTTTCTGATTGTTTACATTTGATAGGACATTTAAATAAGTAAGTTTTTAATATTTTTCAATGTTAGGACTTTTTTATTGCACTTGTGAAGAATATTATAACGTATATTGGTAAAAATTTTGCTAAAAAACGAGTATTTATTGTGCTGTGGAGATTTTTGTTGACATTTTGCTTGCAATTATCTAACGTTTGCTAAAACAAGATTTTTATTTATTTATTTTAAATGAAATATGTACATTATTAAAAATATTTTAATGTTTTAAAAACAAATGTTTGGAGATGATTTTAAAAACGCAGACTTCTTTTTAAATGGAGTTAAATATAACATTGATTGAGGGTGTTAAATGCATATATATTTGTATAATAAAAGTTGTGTATCTGTTTGTAGGTTAAAAAATTATAAACCTTTAGTATACATTTACGGGAAATAAATATGGACTGAAAGCATTGTAAAGAAATATTCATTAAAATATAGAACATGTCTTGATGCATTAGTTTTATTCAGGAAAATATTACATATGTCATAAATAAGTCATGATCATTTGAAAATATCATGTTACTTACAATATTATAATACGTTAAATTAATTATTATAGAAGGATCTTTTTTTTTCGCTGCTTTCAATTTAATCTTGTGAGATAATAATATATAGTACAGTTGAAATATTTATTAACCTACAGGGAAAAAAAACAATTGCAATTAGATAATAGTTATTAGAAATATACTACCTGCTAAATAATTGGAAGAATCTGATATATTTTGATAGCACTGGTAGCGCCTTATCAAAGTGAAAGAGAGTGAAGAGGGATTTTTCAACAAATTGATGATAATTATTATAATAAATAAAAAAAAAACGTTGCTTTCAGTTGTAGCTGCTTTATTTAATTATTTTGAGTAAAATATTTTTTTTCAATTATTAAAAAATAATAATCTTCAAAGTTCAAGAATTTGGAGTTGATGTTCTCTTATAAATGCAGTTATACAAGGAGTTTAATAATTTAATTAACATAGTTTGAAACATATCACTTATCTCATGAAATACATGCTATTAATGTTTGATTTTGTTCTTTTACTTTACATATAATCTTAGGTTTTGATGAATGCTTAGTTGAAAATGCTTTGCATGATGAACCTCTTCCCATTGAAGTTACCAAAAATATGAAATGATTTGTGCTGAGCTGATATTGATAATTAATATTAATATAATTTTTGAAACTGTCATATCTATGTGAGTGTTATTAAAAAAGTATAATGTTACTTACTTGTATTTCTGGAAAATGTTGAAGAATAAAATATTTTTTAACTTTTGCCTTATTATATGTGTATTTTATAAATATTAATATCACTTTATTTATATGTGTTATATTTATTTTTATAATAATTTTTTATCAAATTAATCAGAAACTCAGTCAAAAAGATGCTTTGTTACAAATTAACAATGCATTATTTTGAATGTAATAGATAATATTTATAAAGAGGGCTCCTAATGATGACACCCCCCCCCCCTTAAGATCATTTCTAAGAAAATCTATCCCAAAGAATAGTAACGATATATCTTGATCATTGTTTTGAAATAGTTGTAATTATAATAACACTACACACTTCATAATATGACTTACACAGCACTGCCTGGTGTGTAATGATATTGGACAATTATTTTCTTTATTTTTAAATCATAAACCATGCATCTATTTGCTGTTTCACACAATTTCTGTCACTTTTTTTCTTTTTGTAAGTTAGCTTTTAAATTATACACATATTAAACAAATCCTAATTTTTTTTTATCATTTTCTTCAAATTTTAATTTTTATAATTACATTTTGATAAATCTGAAAATGAATAATGTTCATGAAATCATCTTTTTAAATATAGTGGCAATTAAGTTGTATTATTACTAAATTTGAATGGCTTTGTTACTAAATATTTATGCATTTTGCTATAAATTAAAATAATAACTCAAAAACTAAATAATAAATATATGGTACAATTCAATTACTGATTTTTTAATGCTGCATATTATGTAGTAACGATAATCTAAAAGCGAAAATATACTTAAAAACAATTTTTCTTACAATCTTTTTTACTACGGTTGCATAATCAACTTCATGCCTACATATTAAAAAAAAATAATAATAATAATAAATACTGTACTGTTATACAAGCATCTTTGATTAAAGTAGGTTATTTACTGATTAACTTCATTTTTAAAAATGTTTATTAGAAATATGAAATTTTTATTCATGTGTTTTATACACTGGTGGCACACATTATAAATAGAGAAGAAAATAATATGGATTACGGTAAAAGTAGAAGGTTTGAACTTTAAACCAATCTTTTATAAATAATAACAATAATTCTTCTCGATTTTATAGAAATTGTTCAAGTAATACAAATGCAGACAAATGTATTATTTGCTGTGTTATATTTATAAACTGAATTGTAAACATAAATCAAATGAATAAAGTTCAGTCAGAGTTTTAAAAAAAATGATCATTTTAATTTGTTTACAATTGAAAATGTGTTTTTTACATTATATTTATATATATATATACATATTTTAAAGAGGTATTAAATTTTGCATGATAAATAAATGTTAATTGATGTTGCTGTAAAAACACTAGAAAAAAAAATGAGGGTTGCAGTGTGTAGCTACACTGAAATAGTGATTGAAAGCTTTAAACTTGTGTAGGCATTTAATTGCATGAAGATATATTTTGGGAGATTTTAATTTTTCTGTACTTTTGATTTTTCATATAGATCTTAAGTTAGTATAAAGGCACTAGTACAAATAATGGTTTAAAAAAAATGGAAATAATAATTTTTATTTTTATCAGTATTGTAGAAAAAACTTAATTTTTCTGTTTTACTTTTAAAAATAATCAAAATGAAATACAGTTCTTTATTATCTTTAAAAAAGAAAGCTTTGAAATGTATTTTTACAAGCAATTTATTTCTAATGCTTTTGAATTGATAAAACACTGATAAGGAAAATTCATTAAACAAAATCAAATTTATTTTTAATTATTTTATAATCTAACAGAATACAATTACAACTCTTTTTCGTTTTAAAACTTTTTTTAAGCAACAGAAATATCACTGTGGGCAGAAATATCACTGTGGGCTATGTTATTTCTTCGATAAATATTTATTTATTTTTTTAATATAAAAGTATAAACTCATAAATTATTAATAATTGCAAATTCAAATATACGAAATTTAAATTAATTTTATAAATTATTTAAACGATTTTATTATTGCTCTATATAGTTGATATTTGATAGTAAATTGTATGAAAACATTCAATGTTTCAAACATTCAACGTTTTTCAAAATAAATTACTAGTGTATTTATTTCAAATAATATATTTTATAAAATACAATTTAAGTTCATGCATTAGAAAAATATACGTAGTTGTATTTCATTATCTTTCGTATAGATGGCGACAGAATAAATGGGATTCGATAAAAACTCTGTGTGTCGGATTTCCATTGGTTATAACGGAAAAAATGACGTAGATTTGGGAGGAACTATCCACGCCTTTTCGGATGGCATTCTGCATCTGTAATCACTTTCGAACGTACGGAAACCTGATCCCAGAATAGCACTTTTCGCAAGATGCGAAATGGCATAGGATACGAAAGAGTTCTTTCACGTGACGTCACATTTCGCCGCAAATTCGTTCCGTAAGATCTCAGAATACAGCTGACAGTCACTACAAAACGGGATACAAATGAAACGCCAACCGGCTTCTGCCATTACAAAGTTGTGATTGTTGTCATAAAAATTTGTTACAGTGTGAGACGCGTAGCAAGCTGTCTCGAGCCGTTAACAACTCCGGAAAACGTAAACAAAATATGTCGGCATATCATGTAATGCGGCGATTTTTGATCAAATATCAGCAAATATTGGAAAAATAATCTTATATAAGCGAAAATTATAAATGTTGTGAATATTAAGTTTTCTATTTTTTTTTTTTTTAAGAGGGCTAAAATTGGATCGATTTTATTTCTTAAAAATTTAATCCAAACACGTAGTTTTTTTTAAATTAATTTTTGATATGTAAATTTAAATAACATTTAACAAGTTGTGTTGTTTTTTTATTATAATTTATTTACTAATGAAAGTTTGTTTGCTAAACTACAAACAGACAGACAGGGAAAAATATATATAAATTTGTATTGCTTATAACTGAATGATAATAATTATTGATTAGAAATCTTAATAGCTATAAATAATGGCTTGAATTTTAAACCGAAGGTAAGATACGATATTAGTTTAATAATTTGTTATGTTAAAAAAAATATAGAATTGAAACAAATATTTATAATTTTTAAATGATGATTAATAATAATAAATACTGTAAAAAGGAAAATATATTTTTTTTTAAATAAAATTACTTCTGTTTTGTAATAATTAGAACAAATCATAATCACACATAATCTTGATATTTAAAAAGTATAAATCTCATATTTATTTATAATTGTATAAATTGTAATTCTACTTTTTTTATGACAACAAAGGGTAAAGTGGGGAGGACAGATGTATTTGAGAAGCCATAAAATATATTTTGAAGTACCTAACATATAACCATACAATACAACATATCCAATATAGTCTGCAATTTTTTTTTTTTTTCCTTGAAGAATATAAATAGGATATTAAATTAGATTTTGTTTTACTTTAATCAGAACCTTACATGTAAGATTATTTTTAAACATATTAACATAAAATAATACCAAAATGTAACAAAATGAAACATATTAAAGCTCTCGAATAGTTTATTATTTTTGTCATCAAGAGGTGATCATGGTTTTTTACTGTACTATAATATAGTATTTTTTTCAATAGTTTAGCATATGATTTTATTAATCTGAAAAAGTAATGAATTTCTAATTAAATTGGTTTTTTTTTCAGAGTTAGTAGGTTATTAAACTAAAAAGTTTTATTTAAAGAAGATAGCATCGCGTTAAAGACATACAGCTAACCACGAGGGGTCTCTCAATGGAGTGTAATCTCGTACGACCGTTCCTGTAATCAGTGAAATCTTACTGTAATCTTCCTTAATCTTGCGTAATCATGTAATCCCGTGTCATCCCATGTAATCAGGTATAATCAAAGAAATCCTAATGTAATCCCATGTAATCAATATAATCTTAGTATAATCATGTATAATCAAGTATAATCTCGAACTGAAAATCTCGAGAAAAATCCAATTTGTCGCCATCTAATTTGTCGTGGGGGGGGGGGGAGAACTCGCGTTATACATACGAGGATACATCGCTCTAAAGGCCGGTGACAATTCATGTGAATGCACCCCCTCCCACCGCCGGCAAATCTTTCAAAATTTTGCCTGATGTGAATATTTTTAAATGTTGATGACACTCATCGTGTGCTATATTGTTAAAAAAAATTGGCGATTTATAATTTTTTACGCATTTGATGCGCCCTCCATCCCCCCAGGGGGGGTACTTTTCTAAATTTCGTAAACACCCGTCATGTGACATATCTTTGGAAAGGCCTTAAACTGCTTATTCATATTTTGCACCTCCGGTGCGCCCCCCCTCTCTGCCCCCCCCAGGGGGCATTTTCTAAATTTGTATATACACCCATCGTGTGGCGTATCGTTTAAAAGAACTGTAACTGCTCATTCCAATTATGCATGTTTGGGGCGCCGCACCCCACCCCCCCCCAAAGGGGAATTTTTTAATTTTTTGTCCACCTTGTGTTGCATATTTTTAAAAGGTCTGAAACTGCCAATTTCCTATTATGCATGTCTTGTGTGTCCCCCTCCGCTCTGCCCCCCAGGGGGGACACATTTTTAATTCCTTTACAACACCAGTCGTGTGACACATCAATTGAGAGGTCTGCAACTGCTTATTCATATTATGCATGTCTTGTGAGACATCCCCCACTCTGCCCCCCAGGGAGGGCACATTTTTAATTTCTTTACAACACCAGTCGTGTGACACATCAATTGAGAGGTCTGCAACTGCTTATTCATATTGTGCATATCTTGTGTAACATCCCCCACTCTGCCCCCCAGGGGGGGCACATTTTTAATTTCTTTACAACACCAGTCGTGTGACACATCATTTAAAAGGTCTGCCACTGCTTATTCATATTATGGTTTTTGTGTGTCACCCCCCCCCACTCTGCCCCCCCAGGGGGGCACATTTTTAATTTCTTTCCAACACCAGCCATGTGACACATCATTTGAAAGGTCTGCAACTGATTATTCATATTATGGATGTCTTGTGTGTCCCCCCCCACTCTACCCCCCAGAGAGGGCACATTTTTAATTTCTTTACAACACCAGTCGTATGACACATCATTTGAAAGGTCTGCAACTGCTTATTCATATTATGGATGTCTTGTGTGTCACCCCCATCTCTGCCCCCCAGGGGGGCACATTTTTAATTTCTTAACAACACCAGTCGTGTGACACATCAATTGAGAGGTCTGCAACTGCTTATTCATATTATGGATGTCTTGTGTGTCACCCCCCCACTCTGCCCGCCAGAAGGGACACATTTTTAATTTCTTTACAACACCAGTCGTGTGGCACATCATTTGAAAGATCTGCAACTGCTTATTCATATTATGGGTGTCTTGTGTGTCACCCCCATCTCTGCCCCCCAGGGGGGCACATTTTTAATTTCTTTACAACACCAGTCGTGTGACACATCAATTGAGAGGTCTGCAACTGCTTATTCATATTATGGATGTCTTGTGTGTCACCCCCCACTCTGCCCCCAGGGGAGGCACATTTTTAATTTCTTTACAACGCCAGCCGTGTGACACATCATTTGAAAGGTCTGCAACTGCTTATTCATATTATGGATGTCTTGTGTGTCACCCCCACTCTGCCTCCCCAGTGGGCACATTTTTATTTTCTTTACAATACCAGTCGTGTGGCACATCATTTGAAAGATCTGCAACTGCTTATTCATATTATGAATGTCTTGTGTGTCACCCCCATTTCTGCCCCCCAGGGGGGCACATTTTTTATTTCTTTACAACACTAGTCGTGTGACACATCAATTGAGAGGTCTGCAACTGCTTATTCATATTATGGATGTCTTGTGTGACACCCCCCACTCTGCCCCCGCGGGGGCACATTTTTAATTTCTTTACAACACCAGCTGTGTGACACATCTACTCATTCTACTCACTAACAGGAATTTGTTTATAAAGTATCATATTTTATTGTCCACCTATCCACCGTTACGGATACTAGTGTCATGTATCTCCATCAAACTCGCCACGTATTCCCAAGTGTACGTACGTACCAAATGTACCGGTGGCCTACGAGAATGATATAAAGAGACATTTGTTACCACTTTAGTTTTATCACTTATTTAAAGACGCTGAATATTTTTCAATTTCTTGTCACTTTTTGCACTCTTTTTTTCCCGGTCAATTTTTCCTAGATTCTAGAAAATATCCCGACAAAAGGTTATCGGCTAAAGCCGTGATATAGGTACGGGATTTGTAGACCCCCCCCCCATACACACACACCCTCCACAGAAGAACAAGGGCGCCTGAATTTTAAAAAAATGTTAGTTTATATTACTATGAGTTAAAAAAGTATTATAACATTTTAAATAAACTAGGGGGCTCTGCCCCCTAGAGCTACGCCGGACAACTCCCATTCATGTACAGCAAACTCTAAAAACATGCTAATTTAATAAACTTTTAAAAGAATCACGGAAGATTGAATTATAATTAAAAAACCAGTGGTGATCTTCTTGTAAACGGATTTCCATTCTGCATGATTGGGGAATTTTAAGGTCGAATCATTTTCTATTTAAAAAATTCAATCGGCTGTTTTCGTCTTTGATTGAACAAGACCAGTTAAGCATTCGCAAGCAGGTTAATATAGAATGAATTAAATAAACAGACTCTTTGCGTCCTGGTATTTTTTAAACAACGCTATAAGAAAGCTTTTTAAAATACGACATTTTAAGTATATTGTTTTAAACATGACTCAATTACCCTCAAAGCTTTTTTATTTATTTATTTATTTATTTATTTATTTATTTATTTATTTACGTAAAAATACTTTGAAAGGAAATGTTATTTGCGTTGTCTTAGAATTCACAATAATTGTTCAATCTTCCTACCCTGAATGGGTCTAATCGACCCAGTCCTATAATGCGTTTCATTCGATTCAAACCAGAAAACTGTTCTTAAATTCAATCAAATAAATAATACAAAGATTTAAGTTAAATAAGTATTTTAAATGAATTTAAATAAAAATTCTGGTGCGAAATATTTTAATGAAATTTGAGTAAAATTTCAACGAATGTTAAAAAAAACCATTTCAAACTAAGAAATAAATGTCTCGTGTAAATAAATTTTTAATTTTTTTTTTCTTTTTTTTTTTTTGCATTATTAATGTTTGGTCATTTTAAATATGATGTAATTTCTCATATTTTCTTCTTTTAAAGCTTCTTCTTATTTCATTTTTTTAAAATACTATTTCTCTTTATAATTGATGTGAAAATGCTTTTGTTGAAAATAAATATTTTTATTTGGAGCGCCTTAAAATTGACAACAATAGTTTAAAAGGTTCTCTAAACATATTAAATAAATGTGTCGTGTATACCATACCACTGTCATTTTAACTCTTCAATTGCAATTCTGCAAATACCCTAAAATCTATGAAAATGACATAACAGAATTCGAACTAAAATGAAAAAATTATGTATTTTCAACAAAAAGAATATCAACAATTATACTCGCTAAGATGGAAACCTGTATACAGCGGAATATTTTTCTGTTCCTTTCGATTCTGCTTTCAGAGTTTTTATGAATCAATATTTAATAAAGCTGATTCAGTATTATGTTATGAATGCATATTTTAAATTTCAAAATAAGTTGGTTATTAAAAACTTAATAAAATTCTCGCTGTGAATTTTCTTTGCGAAGGAGGAGAGGAGAGGCACCAAAATCTATGTTACCCCCTGGCAATAAAAAAAAAAGAAAAAGGTTATTTTCGACCCAGAAGCCCAGAATTACACGTGGCTCGACGCGTGGGAATAAATCTCGTAATAGATATCATGATTACTGTGCCACCCTTGGTGTCGCCAAAATACGTACTTTCCACTTTCGCCGAATCCATCGATCACTGTCATCCGTATCTATCAATTAAGTATTTCCGTTAGAAAAAGAGGTAAATCGTTTTCTACTTACTTTAAGATAAAAAAAAATACCAAGCCGGCCATTTTGTTTCTCTTTGAAACAAACATAACTACTTCAAATTCAACCCCAAACTAGAAATCCATTAGTGAATGTCTTCAAGGAGTCATATTACTCAGTAAATGTGAGGTGTCAACAAAACGCTAATCTGTTTTCCGCGTGAATCTTCGCGTTTCCCTTTTTTCCCAGTTAAAAAGATTTATTAAGAATGTTTTTGTTTAACTATTTACATGACGAATAAAAAAAGCAAAAATTGTTTTTATTATTGTTTTTTAAATAAAATATTTTTTAGGTTTTTTTTTTTTTTTTTTTTTTTTTACCATTTATATACACATTTATCTCATATATACATCTGTGAATACATGTAATAAAATTTTCTAATATCGTTGACGGACTGCTTATTTATTTATTTTAGTAAAAGCATAAAACGAATCAAAAAAAGAAGAAAATGTTTTTATTATTGCCCTTCAAATTAAATACAGTTCAGATTTTTAAATATTTTTTACAATGTATATACATATTTATCACATATATACATCTTGTGAATACTTGTCCAATACGTCTTTTAATACTGAATTATGAATGCCGATTTCAAAAAGTAAAGCTCAACATTATAAAATTTTGCCGTTGACAAACTGTTTATTATTTATTTATTAAAAGCATAAAATCTGCAGCTATAATTATACAAATCATTTGGAATCAAACGGCATCTTTCACTTATTGATAAATTTATTACACATTGAGTTACAATTGATTGAAAATCAACTTTGAGACTATTTTATGAAAGGTAATTTGTCTTTTTAGACAAAAGAAAAAAAATGCATTGGACTTATGATATGCGAATAAGAATTTTGCACAAATTTCATAAATTTACAAACAAGCATAACTTTTTTCATTGTATTAGAAAGCAGCAAGTATGTATTTGTGAGCTTTATAATTAAATTTAAGAGGGTTTTTTTAGTGATTTATTTCACCTTGAATCTTAATTTAAGGCATTTTACAAATAATCTATTATTTTCAAAGAATTGAAAACGGGAAAAAAAAAAAAAAAAAATTCTAAATAAACGATTAAGGATGTATTTCGATTCAAACTGATCATATTTTCCGATTTATTTTTAAATTCATTTTAGCGCTCATATGCATCGAATTGGCAAATTGTCTTATTTAGAAAATACGTAAGGTGCAGTGATTGTCGATTCTTTGATGCATGCAAAACATATTTAAAAAAAAAAAAAAAAAAAAAAAAAAAACAATCAAAAACGGCATTTTGAACTGATTTTTCCGAAGTGGGAGATCTGTGAGCGAAAAAAAGGTCATACTGAGAAGATAATTGTTTTTAAATCAAATTCCAATAAATGGAGCTAAAAAGGAAATCACACGGCACCTCATATATGTCTTCAAAATTCCCTTTTGAAAAGTTTCATGTTTCTACTTTTAAAAATGTGTCTGAAATTGTATCAGAAAATTTCGAGCTCTTGAAGGTGGAAAAGTGTTTTTTCGAATACACCCTTAAGAGCGAGTATTACTCGCGCTCAGAGTGTTCCGTACAATAAATATACGTATTATTATTTTAAAAAATAGTTTCTGAAAGAATAATAAGTGAAATAAAATGAATATTGCCCAGTTAAACTGATGGCATTGAGCTCACAGGCTACGCATACTAATAGTATATTTAAGACTTATATTCTCAAGGGTTAATTCCGTTCGAAAAACAAATTAAGGGGGGGGGAGCTCCCTCCATTTCCCCGTTTTATACTTAATCATTGATCCCCTTAAACTAATGAGGGATATGATTTATCATATAAAAATTTTGAACAAAAACTGATAATTCTGCATGAGAAACCCATTTATATCAATTAAGGTAAGGGGCATGAGCTCCCCGTTCCCCCTCTTTATACTTATCCAATGAACACCTAATACTAATCACGAAAGTGCCTCATCAGAATGATCCTACATCTAAATTTTGAATGAAAACTGATAATTCTGCAGGAAAAACCCATTTATATAAATTAAGGAGAGGGGTATTAGCCCCCGTTCCTCCTGTTATACATTTCGAATGAACTGCAAAAACTAATAAGGGAAGCGCCTTATCAGAATATACATATATCCAAAATTTTAAGTGAATCGGATATTTTTATCATGAGTTATCGCGTTACGCACATACAGAACCGACGAGCACATAAGCTCCCAGACTTTGATAGCCTGTGAGTTAAAACCTATAACATGTAGGGTGTGGTATAGCTGTATATACACTATATGTCCAATGATGATCGGTCAGTTGGGATTTTAAACGTTTTGTTAAATATTTAAGAAAATACTTGAGGAATTATCCTAAAACTTCACGTTTGCAAACAGAATAATATGGGTTATATATTTTAGCGGTCAACAAATTGGAATATATATATATATATATATATATATATCTTTTGGATAACCTTGTAAAAACTAATGTAGAAAAAGCATTCAAACTGTACAGCATGATTACAAGGTTTATTGGAAGTATACTCTTCTCATTTTTATGAGGATAGTATTAGTACACTTGTAGAGAAATTAAGGTTTATTTATAAAACCAGTACTAAATTTCAGGGTATTATGTTCAATAATGCTTTTTCTTAATTTCTAAAAAAGACACATTTTTATAATAAAAACTCTGCAAATTATAAGCAAAAAGCTTGGCAAAATTTGAGACTGTTTCTATAAAAAAAACATTTCTTTATTAATATAATGCTATCCTCACAAAAATGAACACATTCATGTTTTTCCAGTTTGGAAGCTTTTGCTACGTTAGTTTCTCCAGTGTTAGCTTAAATGTATTCGTTCTTTTTCTGTTGTTGGCGGTCCCTTATAGGAGGGTTATTAAAAAGAAAATCTTCGTGGAAATATATGATCTTTACTTGTCTGTTTACATACCTGGATTTTCAGACTAATTCCTTAAGTATTTTTTCCATTAACAAAACGTCTAAAATCGCAAGTGACCGATCACCGATCACCATTGGTCATATAGTGTACTGGAAAAGTATGAATGTGTACAACATAAATGAATACAAGTTCAACAAAATTTCTGTCGTGGCGACCTATAGGCACAGGTAGATTTCGAAGTTAAGTTGTCATTTCCCCAACAAAAAGTAAAATATGATTAGAGATAAACTCGTTCAACAACTTTATTTGGCCGCTTTTGAAGAGTTTTTAACTACATTTATGTGTAAGAACTGGTTTTATTACAATCCACTTAAGGGAAATTCGGTTCAAAATGCACATTTTTACAGCATTTTTTGAAATATATCCTGTTTTTATAAAAAAAAAATTGACCATAAAGGAACATTATATAGTTCCTAAGTAAGAGAAAGTACCAATTTAAAAAGTTTGAGAGCAAAACTAATTTAAAAATGAGTTAGAAAATAAGAAGTTTGTTATGAATATATCCTCAATACTTCAATCACGATCGCTTTGGGAAATTCTTTTCACAATGCCCACATTGAAAGCTATATTTTTACTTTCTTCTATCTTTACAAGAAGAAAGTATTGGATTCATGAAAATTTTCGACTTCCGGTTTTCGACGGATTTACACGTTTTAGAAGGTCCTGAACACGTTTTGACTATTTTTAGAAAATGTCTGTCTGTGAGTCTGTCTGTCTATATGTGACAAAAAATTTGTGGGCACTCTATCTCAAGAACTAATGCTCGAAATTTAATAAAATTTTATATTCAGTTAGACCTTGATATGAATTAGTGCCTATTAGTTTTTGGTGAAAATTGGCCTGCAGGTGGCGCTGCTATACTACGTTTTTCATGATTTTCAAGATTCCTATATCTCAAGAACTAATGCACAGAATTTCTCCAAACTTCGTATTCTGTGACCCCATGATATACTTAGACGCTGATTACGTTTTGGTGTAAATTGGCCAGCAGGTGGCGCTGCTATGCGACGTTTTTCATGATTTTCATGATAGCTATATCTCAAGAACTAATGCACAGAATTTCACCAAACTTCAGATTCCGCGATACCTTGAGATACATAGCCGCTGATAAGGTTTTGGTGTGACCTGCCCTATAGGTGGCGCTGCTATGCTACATTTTGCACGATTTTTGCGATAGCTATATCTCAAGAACTAATGCAGAGAACTTCATCAAATTTTAGTTTCTTTTACACTAGAATATATAACATAATTAGACGCTGATTACATTTTGGTATTAACCTTGCAACAGGTGGTGCAGCTATGCTGCATTTTGCACGATTTTTCCGATAACTATATCTCAACAACCAACGCACAGAATTTCATCAAACTTCAGATTTCGTTACAAAATGACATATAACATAATTACACGATGATTACGTTTTGTTATAAATCCTTCAACTGATGGTGCTGTTGTGCTATATTTTACATGTTTTTTTTAACTAGCTATATCTCAAGAACTAATTCACAGAATTTCATCAAACTGCAGATTCTTTTACACCATAACATAATTAGACGCTTTTTTACGTTTTGGCATAAATTTTCCAAGATATGGTGTTGCTGTGCTACGTTTTGCAATTTTTTTGTTATAACTATACCTCAAGAACTAATGGACGAAATTCCATCAAATTTCAGAGTCTGTTAGGTCTTGATCAGATAGATGCTTATTAGGTTTTAGTATAAATTACCCAACATGAGGCCCTACTAAACTCATTTTCTCAAAATAATAATTAAATTTTGCGTTTTAGGCTTTTCGGATACCAGAATCTCATTAGGCTAGGTCAAATGTTCGAGGAAATTCGATAGTGGGTAACTTTGGGGTCACCACGTTTTTTTTTATATTTATTAAAATGTACTTATGAGATAGAAGAGAGTTTCGGGATTGACACATCCAACTAGTTTTAATATATTCTGTCTTTATGAAAAAATTAAACAAAACAGCACATTATATAGTTCCTAAATAAGAAAAACTGTCAATTGCATATGAATTTCCGAGCTAAAATGAATTCAAAATAAGTAAGAAGATTCAGAATTTGTTATTTGAATATATCCCCAATTCTTCAATCTCGATCGCTTCGAGAAGTTCTGTTCAAAAGGCCAACTTTGACAGCACTTTTAAAACTATATTCTGCCTTTATCAAAAAACTGACCAATACGGCGCATTATATAGTTCCTAAGTAAGAGAACCGGCCAGATGGATGCGTTTAACGACAAAAATGATTTAAAATATGAGTCAGAATATAAGCAATTTGGAATTGAGTACACTCTTGACACGAATTTTTCTTCAACTTCTACTTATGTTTCATTTGTTTTTGCTATAAAAATTGATCCTATCAAAAATTTGTCAATTTAAAAGTTGTAGATATTATTAAGAAGATGTACAATAAATTTAATCGGATTTGATATCATAAGAATTGACAAATGTATGGATTTTTTCTTCTTCTTCCCCCCCCCCCCCTTTTTGCGACAAGAGTCGCTCTTATCAAAAGCTCTTCAGGACAAAAGTTTCAGATAATTTTAAGTAAAATAAATTTAATTGGACTTGATACCATAATAACTGACGAAGCTATGAATTTTTTTCTTCTAATAGTCCTATTTTTTTCGCCCTTTGAGCCTATTTTTAATTTTATCAAAAATTTGTCATGCATAAATTTTTGATCCATTTTTTAAAAGTAAATACAAACTTCAAACTGATTCGATATCTATTTTAAATAAGATGTTATGGGGATTTTTCGGTTTTCATAACCCCCCTCCCCTATTTATACAGCTTGATCCGATTTTGCCCGTTAATAAACCTAACCGAGATTTTATGTTGATTGATTTTATGTATCAGTTTGGAAGAGCTAATGAGCAGAATTGCAGAAGTTATCGTATCTATAAAAAATTGATATAGATATATAAAGTTTTTTACTGATGGTAGTTTTGGTGTCTAAGGTTCATAATCAGTGTAGATCTGCAAAAATTTTTAAGAAATTCTAGCATAGTTTAGACCGTAATAGATAATATTCTGTTGCGGTCCATGTGAATCCATACGAAATCCACCTAAAAATACATGAAGGCTAAATAATACAAAATATTGCTATTCTGTGAAACTATTTTTATGGTTTCTTTCATCTGACGAAATCTAATTTGTCTCAGTCCAGTGTCTGTCTGTCCGTCAGAGTCCGCACACAAAAACTGCGTAAGTCAGAGACTTCAAATTTTGTGCATTTACAGCTGAATATGTCGTGTCACTCGACAAATTATAAAATTTCGAAAACATCTATTATTTTGATAAAATTAAATTTTTCAATGCCATAAATTTATTTTTGCGATTTTGATTTAAAAAAAAAATGTTAATTTCAATGTTTTGTATGCAGACATTATACCTTGGTAATAAAGCATCTTGCTAATAAACAGAAGATTTGCAGTTCGAGTCCTGGTGTTAGAAGTTAAAATAGTTTCATATTAAGATGGGTTTAATTAAATGAAATTTCGTACATTTTGCAAGTTTAAGGGTTTGTACTATTAGGGTTTCATGCATCTAACATTCATAATCTTTTGGAATTCAATTTTATTTCTGTTTTAAGAAACTGTTGATTCATTAATGATTAAGCGTTTTAAATTTCGCTTAAATATTTTTTTCGTTTTTAGAAATTTAAAATGTTATTTATATTTCTGCTAATTTTTTTTTCGGATTTTTAAAAAAATTGAAATTTTGGAATTTTATTTGATTAAAATAAATAACTTCCTTTTATAAATATTCTATAATTAAATTTACTTGTGCTACCATATTTGTGATAATTTAAAAATTGTGAGTCAAAAGTTTGTATTTATTAAATAAAGAATAAGTTTTTTTGGGGGGGTTTTTTGGAAAGAAATATTAAACGAAACCCTCTGTACGATCTGCGATCACATTTACCTACTTTTTAAAATTGTATCATCATCTTTTTTTTTTTTTCTCTTTGAAAATTTAATTCGACATTGACAATAAAAGTACTGCATATTTAAATTTCATTTGACATTTCATAAAACTAAATTCAGCGTAATGATAAGCTTTCTTCTACAATTTATAACAAAAACAAAACTATTGTTCAAAGTTTAAAATTGGCATTGTGCTAAGCGCGCTTCGAAAGGAGGTCATTAATTTATTAATGAGTTACGAAAGCTTTCACACTATACCCCATACGATATACAAAGAAATTTTTTTTCAAGTAACTTATTATCCCCTCTATATTTTTCGTAAATATAATTGTAAATGTTTAATAATGTGTAAATATACGAGTCAATAGTCTTTATTACTTTCTCCAATTGGAACTTTTTACATTTCATAGCTTACAAGTAAAATGGCTGTAGACCTAGGTGTAATCTGATAATAGTTCCGTTTTACTTTTTAAATGCGAGACCCTAAAAAGCACTGAAAAATCGGCATCATGGGTTTGTTTTTCTCTCGATTGCAAAATAATAATAAATCAAATGCAGCAATTTGAATTAGAATCATGAATAAGGATTGTTTACTCACTGTTTCTTACCTGCGACCGACCCATTCCCGTGGGTTCGGATCGGCTTGACATTTTTTTCTGTTGTGGATCGGGTTGACGGATTTCTTTTTGCTGTAGATCGGGTTGACTTTTATTGGGTCAAATCTAATTCGGTCGAATCGATCTAATTCGAATCAAATCTGATTCGGCTTCGGATTATGAATCTTGCAGGTCGACTTCGGTTTGACGTGATTTTGATTTTTCAGAATGATATTCGACAATTTTTCCGATTAAAATCTATATTACAATAAAACCTCTAAAGAAATTCACGGAAAGCGGACTGCTATGTTTACAATTACTTTTTTCAATTACTAACGAATATTCCTAAACTTACACATTTGAATGTCATTTCACAATGTACATTCATGTAATATTGGTACGTATGCATAAATATCACGAGACATGTATTTTTGTTAGTATCAAAGCCGAAATTTTAATTATCTATGATCACATTTCTTTTAAATACATTTTTGTTTCCCATGCAGGTACATTGAATATATACTTATTCATATTTAAATAAGCATTTATTTTCATCTGAAAAGCATAGTTCTGCTGAAACACTTTTTTTTGGAAATTCTAGCAACCTGACTCGTTCATGGCACCAGTACTGAAGGAAAATAAAATACGTCTTATTTAATTAGAGAATTTTTGATACTGTGTACTTGAAGAAATATTCTTTTAAAAAGGTTGTGTCAAATTTTTGTAATGAACGTCCGAGTCAAAAGGGTTAATGTATTTAAAATAATTTACAGTAATGCGCCGTTAATACAAATTACTGTTTTAAAAAACAAATTCACCTCAAATAAAACATATGAATAACTTTCATTATTTTCGGTTTTTGTTGTAAAATTACATACTTAAGGGAACGAAATTGATTTTTTACATTATTTATTTATAAACAATAAACAGAATGCCGTAACCAAGGAAGAAAAATTATGCGGCGCATCCCGTGTAGATTTTTATTCCCGTTGAAAAAAAAGTATTTTAATTATTACTACTCAATATGTAAACATTTGTTTCAACTGTAACACTGATAGCATAACTAAAATCGCATTTATACCAATCACCATTCATAAACGGCAGTATACCCACTTTTTTTTAGAGGAGACTTCAATATGAATTTTTATGTTCTACAAAAATTCCTTAGAATATAATCTAATATATTTCAGTAAGGAAAATAAATAACACACTTTGAAATGTATTTTTAAGCCCTTCACATCCATAGACAGCTATTTAAACTACGTAATATAATAAAATTTTGTTAAGCTTCAAAGGGTCATCTTCGAAAATCGAAAATAATTTTTTCTTAATGTTTTATGGTAGAAAATTCATTTCAGTAAGAATATTTTTGTTATTATTATTTTCATTGGAAATAAAAATTATAAATTAAAATTTCGAACTTTGATTTAGTGCTGTTTAAACAATATTTTAAAGTCCCTCCCCCTTATTGCGCACATTGTTTTAAAAATTTGATATCTTAGAATTATCGATCGACTTCAAGCTACTCGAAGAGTAATTGAACAGTATTTGAATTTCTTAATTTTGAGTAAAAAATGATTCTGCTATTATAAAAAAAGTAGTAAATTTGAAAACACGACTAAAAAGGTTTAAAAATGGAATGGAATATTTAATTTTTCCATAAATATATTACACCTTAAATTATAAATGATTGCTTAATTTATAAGTGATCATGTACACTCACCTCTCTTGGTCAGTAATGTGCAAAAATTAGTTTCAAATCGCCAAATTTCGCAGATATTATGATACAGTCGAGTCTATATATAACGAAATCCACCGTTCCAGTAAAAAATTCGTTACATAGAGAAATTCGATGTATAGAGAATGATGTTAAAAATCGTATTTAATGTGTGAAATTTGAACAAATATTATTTTTGATGTTTTGAATTAAGAATTTGAAATGTTTATAATCTTTTATTTATTAACCTAACATTTTATTTCTTAATTATTTAAGTTGTTTCAAAAAAGAGTGATGGAAAATTGATTCCATATGATTTCGAAGCCTTTTAAAACTAAATAAATTAAGACCAATTTATGAAAAAATTCGTTATATGGAGACCGATATTTCGCTATATAGAGACTGTGTTTAATGTAATCATGCGAAAAGGGACCGTTCTTACTAAAAATTCGTTATATAGAGAAATTCGATGTATGGAGTTTCATTATAGAGAGACTTGACTGTATTTCCTTTATTTTTTAATTATTATTATTTTTTTTTATCAAAGATTGGAAACCATTATTCGATTTCACAATTTATGAATGTCAATACCTGAAGATATCTTCCGTTTAAGATTGCAAATCAATTGACCAATCGTCCAGAAGGTAGTTTAGTGTTTAGGTTTAGTGTGTGTGTGGAAAGGGGGGGGAGGGTTGTTGTAGACTTGTAGATAGATAACTTTATCAACATTTCACTAATTTTGAACTCCCCCCCCCCTCCTTCCCTCCACTTCATATCATACGTTAGCATTCGTCGAACACTGCTCCACCCCAACCACCTGATGAAACAGTTAACATTAAAATGTTATTTTTATCTTCTTTCTTTTTTTTTTCTCCTATGTTTGCAGTAATATACAGATATCGCAATTCAGATATGACTTCAGTCCTTTACGGTTTCAATTCATATGAAGAGATGGAGTAAATTAAATATCAATATTACAAATGAAATAAATTTATTTCAAATAACATACAAATCAAATGAGCAATATTGCCAGAAAGTAGCCTCTTTGGTGGGTGGGTAATGCTGTAGATACAAAACTTTACCAACATTTTACTAATTTTGATTTCCCCCTCCCCTCCTTTCCATATCATATCTCAGAATTTGTCGAGCACTGCCCGACCCCAACCTCTTGATGAAATAGTTGACAGTGTTAAAATATTATTTTTGTTTTCTTTCTTCCTTTTTTTCTGTGTTTGCAATAATAGACAGATATGGCAATTCAAAAATTAGTTGCTTCAAATGCACATTTAATTCAAATGGAGAGATGGAGTCAATTAAATATCAATATCATAAATTAAATAAATTTATTTTAATAAAATTAAAAAAAATATATAGTTACTATTTGAAAGTATTAAATTATAGCTTATTGTTACATAATTTATTCAACACTATTGTTACCTTCTTGCACTTGTTTCCTGCCTGGAAATTGTAAGAGCTGAACGTTTTATCGATAAAATAGTGGACAACATTCTTTCACTTTCTTTACTGGTAAACGAAAGTATCAATTCAAACTTTAATGTATGTTTCAATAAATCTTAAATCAAAAAGGCAACATTTTGGCATAAGTTTTAATTTATTTTAATCCGGAACTATATGATACTTAGCAAATATTGTTCGTACTTAATTATCGCACTCAGTTCTCTTTTTTTTTCCCCAAATGCAATAGATTTTTCAGAACAAGCCGTCAAAGTTGAGATTTTGAACCGCATTTCCGACGAAAGCAGAAAAACACTCCAGTGAAGAGAGAAAAAATCGTGATCATGTGATCAAAATCGCTTATAACTTGATAGGTAATTGAATTATCATAAAATGAAAAACTGAGGTCGATTCCAAATCTCTTCCATAGACAGTTCTTCCAATTTTATATCTTTCCGTTAAAAATTTAATTTGTAAACGTGTCAAAACATTTAGCACTTGTTGAGCACAGCAGTTAAGAACAGCCTAAAATTATCATTTCAAAAATCTACGCTCGCCAAACTGCGTTTAGATTATGCACTCCATAATGTGTCTTGTTTTTAAAATATTGTCTGGTTATGCAAGATTGAATGATATATATCGCGAACGGGGATTACTTTCTGTAATCAGGTTGCCATGCTTTTCCGCTTGAATGGAGCATTTTTGTTACCATAGCCTCATCCAGCTGTCGTGATAGTTCATGGCTGTTTTTGAGATTGAGAAGTAAAGTAACTTATAAATTACACATTTGAAAATCAACTTGAATAAAATGGCTAAGTTAAAAATGTCGGTGCCTCTCAAACTTTCTTAACGACACTATGCATAACATTCTTCCTTTGGGTTCGAAGTCTAAAAACTCCCGTCTGCTTAGGAATAACATTCCGAATCATGGTATTGAAAAGAACAGTGTTTTGAAATTTTACTCTTATATTTCATCTTTTGATAAAATTTTAAGTATTTTCGGAATCAAGCATAGCTTATGCATGAATTCATTTCTTTATTTCATTTACCATCATGCATATTTCCATGTTATAATTAAATTGTAAATTGTTTATTTTAATTAATAACTATATGCCATTTTCTAACATGTATTTATCGAATAGTAATTTGTATTTAAAAAAATCAAAAATATTTTGCGCATGCATTTACTTCTATTTTTCGTTGTATCAAGTGATAAAATCGCTAAACAAATTTGCTTTCTGCATTATGAAAATCTAAAAGTATGATGTAATTTTCACCACTAAAAACATTTTAAGTACAAAAATTTAATTACAGTTTTTATTTACTCTACACCCCACACTCTTAATATTCACGTGTAAATATATTATTCAAGTTAAATGTGTTTGGGAATATCAGTATTTGAAAATTTTAAATACTTATGACCTAATTTTAACCATTAACAGTTTTAATGTATGATAATTTAATCACTTTAGGCATTCTTAATGTAACGGAATTTAATATTTCAGAATTTTACTTATGATGTAATTGTTCCCGTTAAATGCGTTTCGTGCTCAACAATTTGATAATTTTAACATTAATTTGCTTTTTTAATATTCACATGTAAATACAATTTGTAAACAAAACTTCCCATATTTTCAGCTATATTTAACGATTGATCATTTATTTTTTTTAAGTTTTATTTCTGTTATTATCAGTCATGTGTAAATAGATTTTTGAGAGAGAGAGAGTAAGAATATTTAATACTTTGCACTGTTTTACAAATTCGCATCAATGTAAAAAATTACCTTTATAAAAAAAGAAAAAAAAACTTGTCTTGAAACAATGAAAATTAGAATAAAAAATTGAAACAAAAGCCTTCAAAAACCAATCAAAAAAGAGAGAAAAAAAGTTGTTTACACCACACTTGCCTGAAAAGTATACCCCAAGCAAAAATTCTTAAATTCGCATTAAAATAGTTTTATACCTAACTTTTTTTTTTTTGAACGGCTTTGGCTTACGTTAGGATTAAAAATCACATTAAACAATTCTCCGATTTAAAAGTTGTCTACTTAGCGTAAATATTTGTCTATAACACTACCAATGTAGAATTTTTTTTTTCAATATTTACTTAAATTGTAGACAATTCTACTACTAATAATAATAATAACAATAGCATTAACGTAAATAATAATACTAATACCAATTACATTACTTTTATTATATCATTGCAAGTAGAAAAGAAATCCACATGTTTAAAAGACAGAAATTGACTGAATTTCTAAAAAAATAAGAAAAATAATTACAATAATTAATCAATTTTATATTGGCTAACTTTAAATCTTAAAACAAATATTATTTTTAACTCAAGTTTAATTTAAATTTCTCCAATTATTGAGAAATTAAACTTTATTAAATACATAATCAGTAATATGGAATTAAGATAATGAAATCAATGAAGTTATTAATTATTAATATAGTTATTATTATTTTTATTATTGTTATTATCATTCACGTGTTAAATATGCGTGATAAAGACATTTCTTAATTATTTAAGCAAAAATTGTTATAAATTACTTTTAAATTGTCACAAAACTATACAAATTTCTAACTTGTATTTCAGACAAAGCATATAAAATACAAGCATTAACATTTAAATATAATATATGTAGTACATAAAGAAAATGATCATATTTGAAATACAAACGAAACACTTTCTTTCTTGCTGAAAAAATAAAATGTCATGGAATTTTCCAGGAACTGTTAAGAAAGAGAATCTTTCAGAAGTGTCATTTTGAGATAAATGGCTACCGGGGACACCTGTGACTGTGTGTGTAATTATCGGCCACCTGAGGGGTGAAACTTTTACTGAAAAAGAATCATAATGTCGGATTTCTCAAGCTCAGTATTTGCGTTTTTTTTTGTTGCCTACTTTTTTTGCGGTCATACCTATCATCGCCAATCGTTCGTAATAGCTGTCAAAGGACAGCAGGAGATTTAATCGATCGTTCGGCGAAAAAAGCATGGATCGCCAAAATATACCATCTGACCATTGTCCTTTTCCACCGTCTTTTCCTATGAATAATATACACCGAACACCGAACACTACACAAAAACTTTGTCCCCCGGGGTTTTCGATTATATCAGCGTTTCATGAATATAGCCGTTTGTGCTAATGAGTCTGATGATCATTGGCCTCGACATTGGCGCACCACCCATGGAGGGAGTTAAGGGGGCTGAAGCCTCTCCCAGACAGCGAGACTAAACTAATTACACACGCCTGCAAAATTTAATTTTTTGTCCGTGGTTTTTATGAATTAATGTAAATTGGAATAAATTTGCTATACTTATTTCAAAAATAGTATCCATTTTTATGCATCACGTCAGGATTTTTTACAATTAAGAAATTAAGAATTTGGAATTTTAGAATACACAATTTACATATCATTTATTAAAAAATGCGTAAAGCAAATCAGATAAGTAAATAAAATCATATATACATACATAAATGTGTGTGTATGTCTTATAAGGAATTACATTCTTATATATACAGTAAATTTACTTTTATTTATCATCAAAAGAACGCTTGTGTCCTTTAAATTTTGAAGCTGGTTTAGCGTCTCTCTCTCTCTCTCTCTCTCTCCTTCTTCTTCTTCTTCTTTTTTTTATTTTTTGCCGCCTGCAGTAATCTGCTAACATTATGACATTACAGTGTCCTTGATAGCATTTTTCTACGCATTTTATGTTGTGCTGAAATCTCTCACCTTGTGCTTTACTCATTTCCAGATTTTTTTTCTACAGAAAATATATTTTTTAATTCTTGCTACAACCTAGTTTTAAAAAAAATTTAAGTTTTTTCAACGATCATTGCATAGTTAGGATCATTGTAATTTCTTAAAAATTTCTGAATAAAATCTTTGAAGCTAACCCATGCATCTTTCTCAATTGATTTTATATTTTCCTCAATTTTTTCATCTTTCATTAACCGTCTTTTATCTGGTCTGACGAACACACCTTCTTTGATTTTACTTTCCTGTGAATGTGAAAAAACTTCATTCAAATATCAAAAACAACCCCCTGTTTTATCTAAAGCTTTTACGGATTGTTTTATTAAACTTAATTTATTGTACAGAAATAGCAAGAGGACTTCTTTTGGATCAATTAAGTTCTGCCAAATCACATTATTATTATTTTTTTTTTTCAATCCTAGAATTTAAATCTTTTCTTGCAGGTCATTCTTTTCTTATTCAGTATTGATGTATAGCTTGGTTTCTCCACTCGTATAAGAAATAGGGCATTTTGATGTAGCTCACCTTATTGGATTAAAAACATTGAAAATTTTTTTAAATTCCCACAGATTTGCCATATTTAATAATATTGAGGAGAAAATCGGTAAATGGAAAAAAAGTGACCGGAAAATAAAGTTATCGGAAAAAAGTGACATAAACTACAAAAGCGGAAAAAAGTGACACGGAAAAAAAGTTACCAGAAAAAAGTGACAAGGAAAAAAAGTTACCGGAAAAAAAGTGACAAGGAATTGATGTTGGGGATTTATTATTGATTTTGGGGATTCATTCGTTAAGTATGAAAGGGGGATCGGGGGGGGGGACACAAAATTTAGGTAAATGGGTTTTTCATGCTGTATCAACTGTTTTGGTTCAATTTTTGGATATACGTTCATCCTGAAAAGACGCTTGCCTGATTAGTTTTGGGAAGGGACGATTACCCCCCCTCCCCATCCGGCCTCAATTAGATGAATGGGTTTTTACGCAGAATTATCCAACGTGTGTCAAATTTGCATATATGATCTTTTCGATAAGGCTTAAAGTATAAAATGCCTGAAGAGATTCTAGGAGTTTAAGGGTTAAGTATAGAGGAGGAACGGGGGATAACTTTCTTAAATTAAATTAATGGCTTTTTACGCATAATTATCCGATTTGCTTAAAATTTTGGACATAAGTTCATTATGATAAGACGTATCTTAGATTAGTTATGGGTTCTTCTGCTTATTATAAAGGGGGTGAAAGAGCAATTATCTCACCCTGAAACTAGATAAATAGGTTTTTATGCAAAATTATCCCATGTATTTCAATTTAAGTAAGGTTCTTTCTGGTAAGTTCAATTCAGGAATAGTTTTAAGGATTTAATAGCTAAGTATAAAGGGGAGATGAGGGAAACCCCTCTAAAATTAAATAAATGGCTTTTTTGCAGAATTATCCGATTTGCTTCGAATTTTGGACATGGGTTCATTATGATAAGACGTATTTCTGATTAGTTATGGGGTTCTATTGGTAATTAAAAAGGAGGGCGGGTGATTACTATCCCCACCTTAAATTAGATTTTAAAAAATTATGCAAACTTATCCGAAGTATTTCAAATTTTGGATATAGGATCTTTCTCATAAAGTGAATTCCTGAAAAGTTTTAATGGTTTTATGGCTATGTATAGAGGGGGAACGGGGGATAAACCCCCTTAAATTAAATAAATGGCTTTTTACGCAGAATCATCCAATTTGCTTCAAATTTTGGATGTATATTCATTATAAGAATGAGTATTTCTGATTAATTATGGGGTTCTTTTGCTAATTAAATAGGAGAAGTGGGCGATTAATCCTCCACTCTTTAAATAAAATAATTTTTTTTTCTTTCACAACTATCCAACGTATTTCAAATTTTGGATATAGGTTCTTCCTGATAAAGTGAATCCCTGAATAGTTTTAAGGGTTTAATGGCTAAGTATAGAGCGATGAACGGGGGATAACCCACAATTAATCAGGGCTTCGCCTTATCATAATGAACGCACAATCAAAATTTGAGTCAAATCAGATAATTCTGCGTAAAAAGCTATTTATTTATTTAAGGGGGGGGGGGGTATCGTCCGTTCCCCCACTGTTTACTTAGCCATTAAACCTTTAAAATTATTCCAGGATTCACTTTATGAGAAAGAACATATACCCAAAATATGAAATATATTCGATAAGTGAGCATAAAAAACAATTTATCTAATGTAAGGGGGGGGGGGATAATCATCCGCTCCAATTTTTAATTGGCAAAATAACCCCACATGTTCAGGGACGTAGCTTTAGGGGGGGGAGGGGGGGGAGCCTCCCCTCCCAATATGTTCAGGTAGTAGGGCGCCAAAGAAGGTTTAAGGGCGCCGTCAGGCGCCCGGAAAAAAAGGCTTTGTTAGTAGTAATAAGTAATTATAAAATAACTTAATTTGAAATGTAAAATTAGAAAATAAATTACTATTCACTTACAAAACATGAAAAAGGCACTTAATTTTAGACTTGTTACTACCTCTATTCCCCCACTCCTATCCCGAAGAAAATTTATGCATTCAAAATAAAAAATTTCAAAAACAGGCTTGTAATGAATTCCAGGATAGATGTACAGTTATTTCTTTCTTATAGTAGTTGTTGGTCACCCTTAGAAATAAATAGAAAGGGAAAAGAAGTGTGAAAACGACTGTAGTGCGTTTGAATGGTTCTATAATATGTTTTAGTAGTAGGGCGCCACAAAAGGTTTAGAGGCGCTGTCAGGCACCTAAAAAAGAGGGTTTCAAAAAGGGCGCCATGGAAGGTTTAAAGGCGCCGTTAGGCACCTAAAATTTTTATTATTAATGTGGCATTCTTAGATTATTTTTTACACATACACACAAAAAAAAGAAAAAAAGAAAAAGAAAAAGTAATGAAATAGCAGTAACATGATTTGGAATTAATATTATTGTAAATTTATAAGAAAATAAATTATGGTTTCAAAAAAATATAGGCAATCCATTACATTTGAGACATTTTAAGATTACTACTAGGCGCTATCCCCAGTGCGAAAACAAGAACACATTCCGAAAATGGACATTGTTCGATCACTACATGTAATGTGATAGGTTTAGAGGCGCTGTCAGGCACCTAAAAAAGAGGGTTTCAAAAAGGGCGCCATGGAAGGTTTAAAGGCGCCGTTAGGCACCTAAAATTTTTATTATTAATGTGGCATTCTTAGATTATTTTTTACACATACACACAAAAAAAAGAAAAAAAGAAAAAGAAAAAGTAATGAAATAGCAGTAACATGATTTGGAATTAATATTATTGTAAATTTATAAGAAAATAAATTATGGTTTCAAAAAAATATAGGCAATCCATTACATTTGAGACATTTTAAGATTACTACTAGGCGCTATCCCCAGTGCGAAAACAAGAACACATTCCGAAAATGGACATTGTTCGATCACTACATGTAATGTGATTGTTCGGAGAAAAGCTCTCCCCTTATTCCAATTCAAGGTTGGTAGTCCTCGACAGGGTCATCTGACCTTAATTATTTTAACTCCCCTCTTATGTCCTTCCTTGTGTGAGGTTAGATAATTTCCGGGCGTCACCTACATACATCTTTGTTGTCCAGTGTCTAGTGTTGTCAGATTGTACTGAAGCTAATAACGCGGCTTTTCAAAACTAGCGATTTTTTTCGTTCAATTAAAAAAATAAAAATAAAAAGCTGTCTTTCGTAGTTGTCCAGAGAGAAGAAATTCAGGCATGAATGATGACTGAAATAAAACCTAAAAATAAAAAACCAGGAACAAAAGAGAAAAAGAAGTTATGAAGCGAAGAAATGATGCAAATTTATAAAAAAGTGGATGAAAAACGATGATGCAGTCGAAGGTAAAAAATGTACATATTTTCCTTTAATTAAGCATGTTCTTAAAGTACAATGTTTATATTTCTGACGCAATTGTGAGTTCATTTATTATCAATCATTGCTATTATTATAGGAAAAAAATCGAATAGCATTCTCAGTTTTCCGGTAAATTTAAGCTTTAATGATTTTTATTATTTATTTCCTAAACCGATAGCTATTTTTTGATTAATGGTGATTTCTGAAACTTTTACATTATTAATAATCGACCTAGTTTTAACCCAGGACTGGGCAGGAATGAAGCTTTCCCAAAATTAAAAGAAATATATGTTTAAGAGTGTACTCGAAAACATGCTTTTCTACCTTCAACACCTCGAAATTTTCTGATAGAATTTCAGGCTCATTTTTAAAAATAGAAACATGAAACTTGCTGGAGTGATTTTCGAAGAGATGTACAAGGTGCCGTATGATCTTATTTTTCGCTCCATTTATTAGAATTTGATTGATAAACAATCATTGCTTCAGCATGGTTCTTTTTTTCGTCTCCAGGTCTTCCGCTTCGGAAAATTCGGTTCACAACGCCCACTTTGACAGCATTTTCACACTATTTTCTGCTTTTATCAAAATATCGAGATTTACGGCACTTTGTATAGTTTCTGATTAAGAGAATCTGTCAGTCTGATGAATTTGAGAGCAAAAATTAATTCAAAATTAAATGCGAAAATAAGCAGTTTGGATCGGAATACACCATTACTTACAAATGTTTTTCGAAAAAGCAATCGAATGGAACCAAACAAATATTCAGTTTTACACGATTTATTATTATTATTATTATTTAGGTTTTTGGTATCCACATATTGCATTTTCACAGATTTTATTTTATAAAACACTGTATTTAAAATTGTAACATATTATAGTTAAAAATGCATTGCTTATGATCAAGTGGTACTGATTTCATTCTTGCAAGGGTTACTGATCATGTGGTAAAAAAATGTTTTTCAAAAACATTTTCAACTGAGCAATAGATTTTTTTTTGGCTCTATTTTTGTTTTATAAAATGATTCCTAAATATAATTTTCTTATATTTTATCAATTGTACATATACATTTCAAGTTACTGTCACTCTTCCGATGGGTCTTTTTTCTGCCTTGCGATAAACATTACAGCTTAAATTTGATTTACCTGAAAAATAACAGTTTTCAATTAACTATATAAACATCACGATGTTCCGACGTGCAAAGTGAACTCTTCTATCTGAAATTCCAAAATATATGTGTATATGTCTTTATTTTAAATCCAGATTGAAATATTCTATGCATCTGAGTTTTTTGCGTCGCTAATTGCTATTGTGATAAATTACTTTTGACGAAATTTAATTATATCCGGTATTCAGATACTATTGCTAAATTGAACATGTTGCTTAAGGGGTTAAAAATGTTTTTGTTCAAGTGATTGGATAAAGGGATTTAGAAATAATTGATTTCTGCTTTTAAAGTAGCCATTGTCAAAAGAGAGAATTAAATTTATTTTGAACGACAGTCTTTTAATGTTAAAAAGTGACAGGAAAAAAGTATTCGTTAATGTACTGTATAATTAATAGAATAATCGTGCAACCGATTTAAAAAATGCACATTAGAAAAAAATAACTACTTCAAAGTTTTGTGTTACAATTGCAGTACAATACAGGTTATTTTTTACTTATCTGTATTTACTGGGGAACTAAGATTATAAAAGGGAAAACATGTTATTTCATTTTACAGACACTGGAATATTCAGTATATTTGGTATATAGACCACCGTTACTTCCTTGAAAAAGGGTCGAATGTTCATCCAGAGATTTAACATTCCTTTTTTACATAGTTCCTTTTTTACTACTATCACTACTACTATCACTATTACTACTATCACTCCCACCACATTGGTGGGAGTGATAGTAGTGGGCCCGATCTCGGAGGATGTCACCAGAAAAAATTGAAGGCTAAATTCAATTATATTGACCAGTAAGTTTCGGGCAGAAGCTACGGCTTTGAAACCACTATAACTCTATTGTAACTAAATTTGTGTTCCGTATTTTTATTTTTCTTCCAAATACAATTGTTCTTATCACGTCAGGAAAATGAATTTAAGGATCCAGGATTCGGATTCTCTTTAAACATTCTACATTGCCTTTTTAGACCTTGAAAAAACAAGAGCTGGGAGAGATATTTTATCAGCACATGTGCATGCACGCTGGAAATGGAAGTTTAATCATGGCTGCATCACTTATATCACCTAAATAGATGCCATTGCCATGAATAATTAACTAAACATAAAAAGTAGCATAACTACCCCCCCCCTCTCCTAAAAAATGTGCAAATAATTCAAGGGCGCCAAAACATTAAAAGGCGCCAAATTTTGGTCCCCCCCCCCAATAAAAATTTCACGCTACGCCCCTGCATGTAATCAGGGATATGCCTTATCATAATGAATCTATAATCCAAATTTGAAGCAAATCCGATAATTCTACGTAAAAAGTAATTTAATTTAAGGTGGGTTATATTCTATTCCCCTTCTATACTTAGATATTAAATCCTTAAAACTATTCAGAGATCCACCTTATCAGAAATAGATCCAAAATCTCAAGAAATTATAATTTTTTTACGTATTTGATAAATTTTTGAAAGAATGTTTAAATATATCAAATATATAAAATATATAAAATATTTTAAAACATGAATGGTGATTCATAGACTAAAATCCTTACTTTGTTCATATTCTTTTTACAGATTGATTTATAACAATATTTTTATCTAAACGAATTTTCAAATAGCACTAATTAATCATAATCAATTGTGTATTGATTTTTCAATAGTGAATTAATGTTGCTTTATATAACCAAAAGGAAAAATTGACAAACATTGAATATTACATAAATTTGGAAAAAGGAGTTATAAACAAATTTATTTAATACTTATTCGTTTAAAATTTTCAATGGTATAATTTGACAGTAAAGATGAAATATATATAAGTTAAACATAATATAAAGTAAGGTGAAATATCTAAATAGTTTTGACGGAAACCTACATTGAATCGCTTTTTATTGTTATATTTCATTTTCATCGAATATATTTTTTTAATTTATGAATTTATAAAAGTCGAAAGTATTCTAATGAAACCTATACCGTGATGAAATTCTCAGTTTCATTGCTGTAATAATAATAATAATAATAATAAAGTAAAATCTTCAAAGTTTTCTAGTGTACTTTACTGCAAAAACATTCTCTCAATTCTCGAAGTAGAATTTCCCTTATCTTTATCTCTTTACTGAGTCATAAATTTTGTCAACAAACAGCCGATGAGGCATCTTGGATTTCACGGCTATTAGCGGTAAACATCTCTTTGAAATCTTGTAGTAAAGGGGCGGAGGGGGGAGGGGGGAGGAATGTACTGCTTTCTAAGCGGAAAACGCTATTCTTTCCAGAAGTAGGGATGAGATTTCCGCTTTTTTGAACACCAGTAAAATGTAAGAGAAAATGCTATATTATTTATTCGGAACATTTTTGCGATTTAAGAGACCAACATTTTCTCTAAGATTATATTGGTGTGCAAAAAAAGCGGAAATCTCATCCCTGCAGAAGTGACCAGCAGCCTTTTCGATAATAGACATGCTAACAGAGGTTCATTATCGCTATTAATATTTTTAAACATATTTCCTGTCATACACATTTTGAGGTTAATTAAGTCCCATTCAGGCCCGATTCAAAGTATGTAGGGGAATAAAATGTAAACCTCAACACGGCCCAGCACGAATCTGTTGGAAAAGGTATGTATGAGTGTGTTGGATGGGAGGAGGATTAAATACATATTTATTGAAATTACTAGCCGCCTCTACATACCAGTTTGGGGTCACTTAAATTTATACCAAGCTTTGCAACATTTTACATTTATTTTATTTTATTTATTATTATTATTATTTTTTTTTTTTTTTTTTTTTTTTTTTTTTGCCAGTTTAAGTATTTATATTATTTTTTTATCACTAACAATCATAACATTTTTTGGAATTCAATTTTCTTTCTATTATAGAAACTATTGCGATTTATTAATGATTTATACCATTTTAAATATCGTTTAAAGTTTTTTTTTCGTTTCTAGAAATTTAAAGTTTAATTTATATCTCTGTAATTTTTATTTTTATTTTATTTTATTTTATTTATTTTATTTTTTTTTTTAATTTATTTGTTGATTTTTAAATGAATTGATATTTTGGATTTTATGTAAATAATTTTTTTTCAACATTTATATTTCAATTAAAATAAATAACTTCTTTTTATAATTATTTTAAGATCAAATTTATTGGTACTACAATCTATGTAAGGATTTAATAAATATAAATTAACAAATTGGATTTATTAATTAAAGGATAACTTGTTTTGAAGTAAATATAAAACGAAACCCTTTGTATGATATGCGATCACAATTACCCACTTGCTTTAAATTAGTAAGCTTCTTATCATAACCATTTCATAAATCGATACAAATTACATTTATCATTTAGGACAATTTTGTGACTTTATTAACTATTTTTGCGACTTTTTAAAATTAATTTTGTAATTTCCGCTATTATTTTCTCGTACACCCAGCACATTACTCCGTTACATACTCCTTAGGATAATGGATTTTGGCGCCTCCCCCACCCCCCACATATATGCACTCTTTATATCAAATACACCAAACAAAATCTTAATTTGGCGCCCCCTTCGGCTTTTGTTCTGGTGGCGCCCAGGGTACGTGCCCCCTCTGCCCCTCTCTAGTTTCAGCCCTGGGATACGAGTACTGCAGATTGGGAACCGACGCTTTATACATACACGTTGTATACAATAAAACCTGAAAAAGTGAACTTAATGAAATAAATACTCTACAATTTTACAGGCTAAGACAAAAAACCTGGCAAAAACAAAAAACTTTCAATCTTTTTAATTTTGCTTTAATAGATTTGAAGGTACTTTATAAGCTTAATTAAGTGAAAAGGGCCGATGGCTAATGCTAATGCTATGGAAAAAATGTAAATATTTTTAAATAATTCTTTTTGCATTGGATAGGTAAGATCAATCTGTACATAGATCGTTTTTTTTATTTTTTCTATTTTGTATACAGATATTTTTAATGAGGAAACTTTCATTTTCGGAGCCGGTTTCGAAAGTGAAAGTAATCTCATGAAAAAAATCTGCAGTCAATATCTAAAAAGCAAAAAACGATCTTTGTACAGATTGATGTCAGCTATCCAATGCAAAAATAATCATTTAAAACTACTGAAATTATACTACTAAACGAGATATATTTATAAATTTCTTCCATAGGATTAGCATTATCGAATTGGTCTTTTCTCGTAGCTCAAATAGCCCCTTAACTTCAAACTTCATTGGCTGCATTTGTATGCGTAATTCCGATTACCATATGTTGTATACAATAAACCTTGTGAAAAATTAACCTATCTATAATGGAATCTTGCCTTTAAATAGGAAATTTCTATTGTCTTAATGGAATAAATACCATACAATTATGCAAACTAAGATGGAAATATGACAAAAACAAAAAACTTTCAGTTTTTTTAATTTTACGTTGACAGATTTGATTGTACTTTTAGGAGATCATTTCAAACAAAAGAAAAAACCCATTTGAATAAATGGAACATTGGAATAAATTTTTAAAGATATCTCGTTTGAATTTCAATATTTTTAAACGATTCCCTTTTCATTGGAAAATATAGATCGATCTGTACAAGGACTATTTCTTACATTTTCAATTTTGTTTTCAGATATTTTTAATGAGGACACTTTCATTTTCGGAACAGGTTTCAAAAGTGAAAGCATTCTCATGAAAAATATCTAGAGGCAAAAACGAAAAAGCTAAAAACGGTCTTTGTACAGATTAACTTTAGCTATCCAATTAAAAGGGAAAAAAATTAAAATAATAAAAATAAAAACAAGTTAATTTTATAAATTTCTTCCATAGGATTAGCATTAGCGAATTGATCTTTTCACATGACTAAAGTACGTAACCCCTTAAATTCGAACTCCATTAGCTGTATGCATTTGTATGCGTGATTCAGATTGATATACGTTGTATACAGTGAAAAATTAACCTCTGTGAAAAATTGACCTGTTTATAACGGAATTTTACGTTAAATGGAAAATTTCTATAGTCTGAATGAATTAAACACCATACAATTATGAAAGCTAAGAAGAAAACCTGACGAAAACGAGCATTTTTCAATCTTTTTGTTTTTGCTTTAAAATGTTTGACTCTACTTTATAGTCTTAGGAGGCTTATTCAGTCAAGCGAAAAGAACTAGTAGCTAATGCAAATCCCATCGAAGACATTTTTAAAGATATATCGTTTGAATTTTAATCTTTTTAAATGATTCTTTTTGAGTGGATAAGTAATATTGATCTGTACAAAGACCGTTTCTTACATTTTCAATTTTGTTTTCAGATATTTTTAACGAGGATACTTTCATTTTCGGAACTATTTTCGAAAATGAAAGCATTTTCATGGGAAAAAAAAAACCTGCAGTCAATACAGAAAAACTGAAATACTTTATACAGATTGACCCAATGCAAAAATAATCATTTAAAAATACTGAAATTCAAACGAGATATCTTTATAAATTTCTTCCTAAGGATTAGTATTAGTGAATTGGGCTTTTCGCATGAATGAAGTACCCCCTTAGGGTGTATTCCGATCCAAACTGCCTTTTTCAGATTTATTTTTAGATTCGTTTTTGCTCTCAAATGCACTAAACTTTCGAATTCTCTTATTTAGAAACTATACAAGGTGCCGTGATTATCAATTCCTTGATAAATGCAGAAAATATTGCAAAAAATGCTGTCAAAAACGGCGTTTTGGACCAAATTTTCCGAAGCGGGAGGCCTGCGAACGAAAAAAAGGGTCACGCTGAGAAAATAATTGCTTATACAGGGTGGTTAAAATTAAACTGACGGTACTCAGAGGCTCATAACTCCGGTTCTACTGAGCGGATCCGAATGAAACTTCAGATATATGTTAAGTAGATCATGCGGCCGAGGTTTTTGCAAAAAAAAAAAAAAAAGTTTCAAATTTCGCCACTAGGTGGCGTTTTAACAATATAAAGTGACAGATAACAATTCAAAAATCAAAGATTGACGTAATATTTCATTTATTTATACACCTGTGTGCTCTATGTGCATACCTTGTCGGTCAACAATATGCTGAAAGCGTACCACCGCGTTATCAACGGCGGCACGCAACACATCAGTAGGAATCATGGAGACATGGCGTATTAGCTTTTAAGTCCGCTAAATTAGTTACACGCCCTTGATACACATGATCTTTCAGAAAACCCCACAGCCAGAAGTCAGAAGGGTTCGGATCTGGCGACCTTGCTGGCCAGGAAAAGGGGAAGTACGCGAGAAGACACGCTCATCAGAGAAATTGTCTTGAATAACATTTTTTACACATCTCGCCGTATAAGCAGTTGTTCCACCTTACATGAATATTGTGGTTGCCAAATAGCCTCTTTGTCTTAACGCCGGGACAACATGATTCTCCAGGAGACTCCTGTATCGATCACCTGTTACTGTACGCCTAACAAACCCGTTCATCGTGACTTTTACGTTCGCTTTTATAGCGACATTGCTCTAACTAATCATTTACTATGGTTTTAGCACTACAGCGCCACCTGATGGCGAAATTTGAAACTTTTTTTTACGAAAACCCCGGCCGCATGATCTGCATAATATATATCTGAAGTTTCATTCAGATCCGCTCAGTAGAACCGGAGTTATGAGTCTCCGAGTACCGTCAGTTTAATTTTAACCACCCTGTAAATAAAATTCTAATTAAATCAGCTAAAAATTACATCACACGGTACCTTGTACGTCAATTCAAAAATCCCCTCAGCAAGTTTCATGCTTCTACTTTTACAAATGTGTCCAAAATTGTATCTGAAAATTTCGAGCTGTTGAAGATGGAAAATCATTTTTTCGAATGCACCCTTAACTTCAAACTTCATTGGCTATACTTGTATACATGATTCAGGTTGATATATATTGTATACAGTGAACCCTATGAAAAATTTACATGTCTATAACTGAATCTTGCCCTAAATTATTTATTATTATTATTATTTTTTATTTTATGAAATAAATACCACACAGTTTTGCAAGATAAGACAAAAACCTGACAAAACGAAAAAATTTCGATACTTTTTATTTTTCTTTGACAGGTTTGACAGTACTTCATAAGCTTAGAAATCTACTTCGTCAAGTGAAAAGACCCGGTTGCTAATGCTAATCCTATGGAAGAAATTTTTAAAGATATATCGTTTGAATTTCAATATTTTTAAATGAATATTTTTGTATTGGAGAGATAAGTTCGATCTGTACAAAACCTTTTCGATTTTCTTTACAAATATTTTTAATGAGGACACTTTCATTTTCGGAACCAGTTCCGAAAGTGAAAGCATTCTCATGAAAAGTTCTGCAATCAAAATCGAAAAAGTAAAAAACGGTTTTTGTGCAGATTGACCTCAACTACACAATAGGAATGAACATGAGATATTTTTATAAAATTTTTCCATAGGATTAGCATTAGCGAATGGGTTTTTTCGGATAACTGAAGTAGCCCTTTAATTTCAAACTTCGTTGACTGTATTTGTATACATGATTTAGATTAATTTATGTTGTATACCGTAAACTTTGTAAAAAACTAACCTGTCTATTAAGTGTCCTTAAGTGGAAATTTTTATACTGTTAACGAAGTACATAAGGCCCGTAGCTGAGGGGGCGCTATGGGCGGCTCAGCCCCCCCCCCTAAAATATTTTGAGCCCCCCCCTCTGGAAACGATTCCAAGGTCACTCAATAAATTTCTGTTCCGAAAATTCAAATCAAATTTTGTTCGAAATTTAATTTATTTTTGAGATACTTTCACAGTTTTGCAGAAATACTAAATTGTACCTAAAATAAGTGTTTAAACACCCCCTCATCTTATTTGTACACATGAAACCAACATGATGTTTAATTTTGCTCAAAGTTATACAATCAAAATTTTCACCGTCGTTTTGTACTTTTCTAAGCATATAATGAAATTATTACTACAGTTTAATAAGAAACATAGTATCTACAGTGTAAATATGCACTAATTTATCTTTCTGCGTCAGAGAGAGAGAAAAAAAATTATGATCCCCCCCTTGCCTTCTCTTGAGCCCCCCCCCCCCCCTACTACCTACTATTCACTTCTAGCTACGGCTATTATGCAAGCTATGACGAAAACTTGGCAAAAATGAAATTTTTATCTATCTTTGCGGTTTCAATTTAACAGACTTGAGTGTATTCGTATGCATGATTGAGTAAACCATTAAAATTCTCCGTTTATGAAGTTTTACACTTGCTAGTTAGAATAAAATCAGTGAAAATTGAATTAATAGATATCGGGAAAAATTCCATTTTAAACAAGTTTCTGTTTTAATCAGAATATTCCTATAATTATCCTTTCATCATCAGGATCGGAATCATGAAATATTTCTGTTTAACAAGTTGAGTGTCACGGTGACTGACACTGGACTTTTTCCGTTTAGGCCGCGTCAATCACCGGTGACTGACAATGTAAAACATGATATTATATACATTTTTAATACATTTTTCAGTAATTACGTAAAACAATATAAATATTTTGGTTTCATATCATATTGTAGACAGTCAGTCACCTGTGGCTGACATGGCACTCGACGTGTTGAATCAGAAATTAATTTTCACAAGCGGACCGCTGCAAAGAAGGAATCGTAAAAGACTGGATAAAAACTCCTCTTTATACAGATGTTGATACTATTTTCTTATTTTGGACAACTCTAAAAAGTTAACATGTAAAAAAAGTTGCTTGGAAGATAGTAAAATCGATTAAAACTCTTATGTGATAACCTTTAGCAATTAAATCACATGTAATCAAGTATAATCAGCTGTAATCTTAGTGTAATCAAGTATAATCAGTTATAATCTTGGTATAATCAGTATAATCTGCTGTAATCTTAGTGTAATCAAGTATAATCACATGTGATTACAGTAATCAGCTGTAATCAGCCGTAATCAAGGTGATTTCGTAATCTCGTACAGAATTTCTCTCATTGAGAGACCCCTCGGCTAACCACCAACATGAGGCGACAGCATATTTTTTTTTCCCAACTAGGTTTTGCCATCCAAACTGCATCTCGCAATTTGATTAGTCAGAACCTTTGGCATGAATTCGACGCTTCTTGGCGGCAATCGCGCTTGGCGAAAAACACTGTTTTTTTTATTTTCTGATTCTTATGCTTTTTTTTTCCTACGAATTTTATGTTGTCATATGAAATTAACGAAAAACGGCTCGTATCAGGGCCAATTTCTGAAAATAACTTCTCAGAAAGAATCTCGGTAAATCATGTTTATTTTTTAAAATTGAAATAATACGGCTTTTCTAAAATACCTTTCTGAATTCAATTTTATTAGAAAGCACATGAAATTGGTTAATGTTATTATTACTAAACAATGTAATCGAATGGTGTTTTAGTTTTTTTTGGTAAAAGCAGAAGACCTTTTAGAAAATACTGTCAAAATTAACGTTCGGTTTTTTTTTTTTTGTTTGTTTGTTTTTTTTAATAACGAAGTTTATTTTTGAGAAATTTCTGTAACAATCGCAATGATCGCAAATATTATATAATATTGAATATAAATAGTATAATATACAATTAAAAATTATACTAAAAACAATAATCAGTTAAGTGTAAGTTTTACGCACATAGAAGAGATACCGTAATGCAAAATACAGCCAGGTACAATGTTTAACCATAACATTTTATTAAGCGCGCTTCGAAAAAAGGTCTCAAACTTGCAATATCGCCTTGGTACGTGGCCCTTTTTCTAGATAGGTTTCTAATTAATAACATAGCTAATTACCAACAATTTATTTCCGAAAATTATTATCAGTAATCCTTGGATGAGATACTTTAAACAATATATTCTCACAATATGCATTTTTTTTTCTGTCAAGTCACTTGAATTAATGCTCCTAGGTTTTTTGTAAATATACTTGTGAATAGTTAAAAATATATAAATATGCGAATTAATAGCCTTTATAATCCGGGTAATTTCGAAGTTTCACATTCAATAATTTTGGAGAAAATTAATTCTGACGGTCAGACCGACACACGAGCGATCTTATAATGGCTCCATTTTTACTTTTTAAGTAAACAACTTAAAAAACTTTCATTTTAATGTTTCAAAATGACCATTTTTATAACAGTGTTTATGAGTTCGTTATTTCATATTAAGTGAAACTGTTTTTTTTTTTTTTTTTTTTTTCACTTTTTACTATTTTTACAATAAGAATGAATTGGATTCGTGAAAATTTTCGAAATCTGGTTTTCGACGGATTTGCATGTTTTAGGGGTCAGAGAACCCGAAAAACATGTTTTTACAAAATGTTTGTCTGTAGTCTGTCCGGTAGTCTGTATGTGACAAAAAATTGTGAGCGCTCTGCCTCTAGAATAATTGCACGGAATTTCACAAAACTTTAAATTCCGTGAGACCTTGAAATATATTAGATCTGATTAGTTTTTGGTATGTATCACTCAACAGGTGTCGCTGCTATGCTACACAATTTCTATAATAGCCATATCTCAAGAAGTACTGCATGGATTTCAACAAAATTCTAGATTTAGTTCTTATTTGACATAATATTATGCTGATTACATTTTGGTGCAAATCGCTCTACAATTGGCGCTGCCATAGTGTATATTATCGGGATAGCTCTATCTCAAGAACTAATGCATAAAGTTTTCTAAAACTTCAGATTCAGTTATTCCCTGATATAAGTTACTGTTGTTTAGTTTTTGGTGTAAATCGCACTACATATGACTCTGCTGAGTTACATTTTTCACGATTTCACGATAAATGTGTCTAAGAAACTAATACATGGGTTTTCGTCAAAATTCAGATTCAGTTAGTACCTGATAAAAAGTTGATCCTGATTAGTTTTTTGTGTACATCACCCAACCTGTGACGCGGTTGTGCACATTTTTTTAAAGATTTTGCAATAGCTCTGTCTGTAAAACTAATGCACCGATTTTCATTAAACTTCATATTCAGTAATAAGTTGACATAAGTTGTTGCTGACTAGATTTTGAATTAAACCACCAAACCGGTGATGTTGTTATGCTGCATTTTGACGAAGTAATTAACATGCATAAGAGAGAAGAAAGTTTTGGGATTACCAGATCTGACTAGTTTTTTTTTTATAATTAACTATATTGAGGGTTGGAATTTAAGTTTTGTAAACTAAATTATTTTTAGTGCCCTTAATGCATACGTTTTAAAGTTCAAACAGATTCTAATGAAATGAAAACATTAAACTAAGGAATAACTAGTCGGAATGTGACAATCCCAAAACTTTCTTCTATCTAATACATGTTAATACTTTAAAGTTCGCTCCCACAGTTCCAAAATTGAATGAAAATCTAAGCTCATCGTGAGGATTCTAAAGGCATGAAATTCCGTGTATTAGTTATTGAAATTGCACAATTGTAAGTATTGAAAAAATTGCAACATAAAAGCGCCACCTGTTGGGCGATTTATGCGAAACATAAACAGCAATAATATTTATCAACCTATAGCCGAATCTAAAGTTTGATGAACATTCGAGAATTAGTTCTTGAGATTGAGATATTACAGCAATCGGGGATCATTCAGCATACCAGAGAAACCTGTTGGGCGATTGACGCCAAAATGTAAACAGAATTAGTTCATATCGCGGATTTACTGAATCTGAAGTTTAATGAAAATCTGTGTGTTAGTTCTTGAGATAGAGTTATTGCGGAAATCATGAAAAATGCAGCGTAGCAGCGCCACCCGTTGAGCGATTTACATCAAAACGTAAACAACATGAATTCATGTCGAAGATTAACTAAATCTGAAATTTGATAGAAACTTGTGCATTAGTTAGAGATAGAGTTGTTGAGGAAATCGTGAAAAATGTAGCATAGCAGCGCCATCTGTTGAGCGATTTGCACCAAAATTTTAACAATTCATGTCAAGGACTAACAGAATCTGAAGTTTGTAAGAAATCCGTGCATTATTGAAGCATAGCTGTTGTGTAAATAGTAAAAAATGCAGCACAGCAGCGCCACCTGTTGAGCGATTTATTCCAAAAGCTAATCAGCGTCAATTTATAAAAGGGACTATCAGAGTACAATTTCTTACCAAATTTCGTGCATTAGTTCTTGAGATAGAGCGCGTAGATCTTTACACACATTTTTAAAAAGCATATTTTTTTGGAATGTCTGATCCCTAAAACGTGTAAAACCGTCAAAAACCGGAATTCGAAAATTTTCATGAATCCAATAGTTTCTTCTTGTTAGGATAGAATAAAGTAAAAGCTCAACATTATTAAAGTGATTTAATTATCCAACAAATATAACAGTTTCAGACAATAACAATATAACTGGATCTTCAACTAAAAGGATAGAAGTTTTATGAAGATGCCCAATTTTTAATGAATAATTATTGTGCTATATTTCAACAACATATTGGAATTTTATAAGATGTTTTGTTTAAAAGATGGCCATTTTTAAATGGATGAATGCTGTGTTACATTTAACAACATATTCGAATTTTGTAAGCATTAGGTTATTTTTCTTTAAATAACATCATACAGGCAAAACAAAACAAGGCAAACAATATATATATACATATATATATATATATATATACATATACTTATATATATATACAAATAATTTATTTCTCGTCTTCTTGAAAATAAAAGAAAAAGCGATTTGAGGATTATTTTCAAAACGGAACATATTAGTTTCCTTAACATATTTAGAATAGAAATTCAGATGTATAAATATATGTGCATATCAGAAAGAAACAAAAAAAGAATATTGACCAGTTAAGCTGACGGCATAGTGTTCACAGGCTATGCAGTCTAATTGTATATTACAGCCGTATATAAAAATGCTCTTCCAAAAACAAATTAAAGGACCCCCCCTCGTTTCCTTTCTTTATACTTAATCATAGAACCCCCCCCAAAACTAATCAAAGATACCCTTTATCACATAAAAAACCTGTATCAAAATTCGAAGCAAGTCGAATAATTCTGCTTAAAAACCATTTATGTAATTTAAGAAGCGTTGTCTTCCGTTCCCTCCTTTATACTTAACCATTAAATCTCCAAAACTGTTCAGAAATTCAATTTATCAGAAATAACATGCATCCAAAATTTAAAGCAAATCGTATAACTCTGTATAAAACTCTATTTAGCTAACTTAAGGGAGAGGTAATCGCCCGTAAACCCCTTTATACTTAACAAAAGAATACTACAACTAATGAGGGAAGCTTCTTTCCACTATGAATCTGTATCCAAAAACCGAAACAAATCGGTTAATTTTGCAAGAAAAAAAAACTTTACCCAAATTATGAGGCGTAGTTCCCCCTATTCCCTCTTTATACTTATCCAATGAATTCCAAAAACAAACTAGGGAAACGCCTTTTCAGAATGAACCTATATCCAAAATTTGAAGCAAATCGGTAAATTTTGCGTGAAAAACCCATTAACTTCAATTAAGAGAGGGAGGACAATGACCCCCCTATTTCTCCTATTTAAACTTATCTAATAAACACCCAATACTAATCACGGAAGTACCTCATCAGAATGATCCTATACCTAAGATTTGATCGAAATCTGCTGATTCTGGATGAAAAACTTATTCATATAAATTAAAGGGAAGCCCCTTTAATTTATATAAATTGATTTTATATAAATAACCCCCGTTCCCCTTCTTATACTTATCGAATGAACTCTTTAAATTAATCAGGAAAGCGCCAATAAACTTATATTCAAAGTTTTAAGTAAATCAGATATTTTTATTATGCATTACGTATGCAAGTACATACATACAGAACGGGCGGGCACATAAGCTCTCAGGCTTTGATAGCCAGTGAGTTAAAAAACTAAGATGTACTGCGTACAAACTGAACTGTGTTGTACCTAAAAATGTTTTATCGGAAATTGCAAGGAGGAATTTAGGTGGTTGACTATTGTTTGAACAAATATTGAAAATACTTTTTAAATATAAATATTTCAAAATTATTTACGCATATGGGCAGAAGAAATTAAAATTTCAAGTGAAATTTTTTGCGACGGATTATACTTGCTATTTCTGAAAAATAAAATTATTGCATTTTTTTTTTTTTTTTTTTTTTTTTTTTTTTTTTTTTTTTTTTTTTTTAGTTTTAAAAATTTTGTATATCACTGATTTCTACTTTTTCTAAATAGCACAGATAATCCTCTCATCGAGTTCACGGATTCACAATGGTAAATCTACCGGTCAACCTCTAACAACGGGTTTTCACGTGTTTTCCACCAAAATTTGATTTGGCAGACCGATTACGTTTAATATGCAAATCGAGGTTTAACTAATCCTAAAATTTCATCCGTAAACTCGATGAGGTGATTGTCTGTGCTGCCGCCGCCCGGTATAAAAGATTTTTTCTAAATTTAATGCTCTCTGAAATTTCTACTTCCAGAAACTCATGCAAAATTTACAATCTATAATTATTTATTTTTTAAGTCATCCCTCCTATTCGCTATTTTTAGTATTTTATTATATCTTCTACGATTCTTCAACTACTGACAATTTTATTTCTCCTTCTCCAAGCACATAATCCTTAGAGCTTACAGAGTTTCATAATTATGAGGATTATTAAATTTAAAATCATTAAAAATGCGTAAAATTTATAATCTATTTGAATAATTACAATTAAATTCTTCAATTAAATAAATTTACAATTATACCAAATTATAAATCAATATAAAATTTAAAATTGAAAAAAATATTTTAAATTTAAAGAATATGTTAAATTTAAAAAAGTAAAAAAATTATCAAAATTATTTGGATTTTTAAAATTTTTTTAATAATTTGCTAATTTGTAGTTACAGTAAATCACCTTATCATATCAATTTCCTCTCTTCTGAAATTTTCACTTCGGCACCTTTTTTCTACCAACATATAATGTTTAATGTCATATATGTATGAGTATTAAGTAATGTACACAGCTTCCCTCATGATTCTTTAAAAAGTGGCAAAATGCTATCGAAACGCAGATGACCCCCCCCCCCCCCTCCCTTCTCCTGTTTTCTCATTTTTCTTATAAATTATTGAAAATTATCTTTTTTCTGCAGAAATCACTTTTGCCATTGACCTCTAACTTAAACAACAGAAAAAAAGTCTATCGAAATGCAGAATACTATTTTTTTCTTTCTTCGTCCATCTTATCTAAATTCTCTACTTCCTAATTTCGCCAAGCATAATTCCTTCCCGAAAAGAAAAGCCTCTTTGATGCAGAAAGTTCTGACCAATCAGATTACAAGATGGCAAAACCCAGTTGGGAAAAAAAAATACGCGAGGCGGCAGAGAGATACATATAAAAGTGTTGCCAATACAGAAAGGTAAAAACTTATTACAAGATGTTGCCAAACAGAATAAATATAAAATCACTTACTTTAACACTTCCCCTGATTTTATATTTTAAAGGATAAACAAAAAAATGAAATTTAAAGTTCAAAATATAAAGTTTTTAGAGTTCTGAAAGTCCCATATTATTCATGCACCATTCGTGCTTTTGTTTTGGAACAGCTTTAGTTAAAGAGTCAGCAACCATATCATCAGTTGAAATCTTTTCAACATTTATGAGCTTCTTTTTAACAGATTCTCGAGTAACATGGTGAGACACATCAATGTGCTTAGTGCGAGCATGAAATAAGCTATTTTTGCTCAGATCAATAGCACCTTTGTTGTCGCAGAATATTTTTATTGGTTTGTCTTTAGACTCTAAGTTCAACTCATTTAAGAACTTTTAAAGCCATATTGCTTCTTTAGTGGCAGATGACAAAGCTGTATACTCAGCTTCAACGGTTGAAGTGGCCACAGTTGTTTGTTTTTTACTTTGCCATGTCACTGCAGCTCCAGCAAGTTTGAAGACAAATCTCGTTGTTGATTTTCTGTCATCAAGACATCCAGCAAAATCTGCATCACAATATCCTAAAAATTCAGTATTGGCTGAACGGTCATATTTTAATTTAGCTTTAGTTGTGCCATGGAGATATCTCATCACACGTTTCGCAGCAACCCAATGCATTTTTGATGCACATTGACAATATTGGCATAATAATCCTACAATGAAGGATATGTCAGGACGTGTTCCCTTTGCAGCATAAAGTAAACTACCAATAGCTGACAGGTATATGGATGTCAATTTTTCATCACTGTTAGGATATTTAGGCAATTTTTGATTGATGTCTGCTGGCGTAGAAACAGGGTTAGAATCATGCATAGAGAACTTTTTAAGAATTGATTCTATGTATGTTGATTGATTTATAGTGGTAATTCCCTTTTCTCTATCTCTTTCAACTTCAATTCCTAGGCAATATTTTAATTCACCAAGATCTTTCATATCAAATCGCTTAAATAACTCATCTTTAATGTAGCTTTTATCTTTAGGACAGTTTGAAAATATCAAGAGATCATCCACATAAATTGCTATAAGTAAAATCTTCTTTCCTGAAATTTTATAGTAAACACAACAGTCAAAATCAGCACATGTTAATCCTAATTCTTTGAGGTTGGTGTCTAATTTTGTGTACCAGGCTCTACCTGATTGCTTTAATCCATAAATTCCTTTGTGGAGTCGACAAACCATCTTTTCTTCTTTGCTTCCCCTTTCTTTGGAGAACTCCAAGCCTTCTGGGGGCTCCATGTAAATTTCTTCCTCAATGCTTCCTTGTAGGAATGCAACAGCATCAAGATGATCAATATCCCAATCGTAAAGAGTGGACATGGCTATTAACACTCTCAATGTTTCATAGCGTACAACTGGAGAAAATGTCTCTGTGTAGTCAATGCCAGCTCTTTGGGAACAACCCTTGGCGACCAATCTTGCTTTATAACGTTGAGGACTTCCATCAGCACCATGCTTGATTTTAAACACCCATTTACTTTTGATAGGTTTATAGCCAGGTGGAAGTGGCACAAGTTGCCATGTTCTGTTTCGCTTGTGAGCTTCTAATTCTTCAGAAATTGTCCCTTTCCATTTCACAGCATCTGCATGATTAAGAGCATTTGTTTAGGATGTTGGAATGTCATTACTGTGTTCTGTCTCATCTTCGAATACTGTAGATGTAAGATGACAATGATGTTCAGAGGATGTGTCATAATCTTTGAGATAAGATGGCATTTTTATTTCACGTTTGGATCTTCTGACACCAGCATCACTATTAGATTCTTCGCAAGGTTTTTCTGGGGTATCATCTTTAGTTTCTGGATTTCCATCGTCTAATTCTGAATTTATGGAAACATCTTCTTGTGGCTTCTGATATACAGGAAAAAGTATTTTTTCTTGATAAAATTCCAGATTCTGCTCGTTTTCTGAGGCACATGAAGGAGTACAGTTTTCTGTTTCTAAGAATATTACATCTCTAGCTTCACTAATTTTGAATGTATTGGGATCCATGAGTCTGTAACCTTTACTTTCTTGGGAATATCCAACAAATATCATTTCTTTGGCCTTATAGTCCCATTTCTTGCGTTGACATTTGGGTATATGAGAAAAGGCTTTGCATCCAAAAATCTTCATATGTTGCAAGTCTGGCTTTCTTCCGGTCCATGCTTCAAAAGGAGTTTTCCTATTTACAGCGACAGTAGGACTTCTATTTTTGCAGTAATTTGCTGTGTTTATAGCTTCTGCCCAAAATCGTTTGTCTAAATTAGCATGACTGAGCATAGCACGTGCTCTCTCTACAAGTGTCCTATTACATCGTTCAGAAATTCCGTTTTGTTCAGGAGTATGTGCAATACTTGTTTCATGAAAGATGCCTTCTTTCTTAAAAAATTCTTTAAGGGGTCAGAATTCTTTACCTCTATCACTACGGATCATTTTTAGCTTCTTATCTGTTTGTTTTTCAACATAAGTTTTGAATTCCACAAATTTCTAGTAAACTTCATCCTTGGTTTTTAGAAAACTGACAAAAGTCATTCTAGTTTTATCATCAGTGACTGTAAGAAAATATCTAGCACCTCCGTGTGACATAACTTCCATTGGTCCACATAAATCGGAGTGAACAAGCTCAAGAATTTCTTTAGCTCTTTTGGCTTTGTGATTAGGAAATGGTTTGCGATGAATTTTCCCCTTTATGCAGGATATACAATTTTCAGAATCATCATCAAAATCTATACCATTAGCCATTGACTTCAATCTTTTTAGTCCAGGATAACTCAAATGAGCAATTCTTTTATGCCACATATTAATAGATTCATTTTTAGAACCAATTAAGGCTGTGCTTCTTACAGTATCAAGATAGTATAAAGTGTTATCTTTTGAAGTACCCGTAGCGAGAATTTTACTTGAATACTTATCAATTAATTTGCAATTATTAGCATCAAATACAGCTAAGAGATTTAACTTCTTAGCAAGATATTTCACAGAAATTAAATTAGCAGTTAATTCAGGAACATATAAAACGTTATTTAAAGTTACCTCCACAATTGAATCATTTCTTTTTATGCTGAGTGTAACTTTTCCTTCACCTGCACTGTGAATGAGTTTTCCTCCTGTTCTCACTGTACATGGGGCTAATTCGACAAAGTCTGTTAACCAGTCTCTATGTGATGTCATATGTCTGTCAGTTCCAGAATCTATAATCCATGGCTCATCATTAGCTTTGATTTCAGTTTCTGAACGTAATACCCAAGCTTTTTTTATTCTGGAATTGTACTCTGTTGATTTTTCAGACTTTCCATCTCTCTTATTTACATTATTGAATTTAGGCTTCCTGGATCTACAAAATTTTGCTTTATGGCCATTTTTGCCACACGCATTGCATTTACCATAACATCTTGAATCATGGCTGGAAGTTTTAGTTGCATAGGCATTTTGTTCTTGGTTTCCCATCTTGGCAAATTCCGAAAGCAACTTTTCGCACACATCTGTAGTCAACTCTTGAACACTATTTTCTAGAGCCATCGTTAAAGGACGAAAATATGTCGACAAATTCGTTAAAATATTAGCAGCCACTGCTTGATCAGGATATGCAGGAAGAATCGTTCTCATTTTTATGCCGATGGAACGCATCTTTTCAATATATTCTGCCATATCTCTACAATTCTCAAATTTTGTTGCAAACATTTCTTGATTTAAAGTAATAAACCGGTTCGGATTATTATCTTCATAGAGATTTTGGAGTCTATCCACATCAATTTTGCGGTTTCGCAATTCAACAGTTCTTTTATAACGATACTGGAAACACTACTTACGATTGCGGATCTTGCCCGACGATCTATAGTAGCTTCTGCATTGTCCTTGGTGCAAGCATCATAAAGATCCCGATCTTCCAGATGATATCTTATACTAAACTTCCATTCGCTATAATTAGCTCGACCTTTAAGCTTTTCAAAGTTCGGAGGCACTGCACTTGGTAAAGTAGCTGTAGACATCGTGCTATTTTACACGCTTCTGAAACTAGGCCTAACGATCGCCGAACGCCGCCGGTAAAAGTAATTTTCACTTAACCGAAATTTTAAAGGCTATTAAGCGTCGTTAAACATTTACTAATTTACGCGATGGGCTCCTGGGCCCATAACCTGTCAGAGTTAGCAGGTTATTAAACTAAAAAGTTTTATTTAAAGAAGATAGCATCGCGTTAAAGACATACAGCTAACCACCAACATGAGGAGGCAGAGAGATACATATAAAAGTGTTGCCAATACAGAAAGGTAAAAACTTATTACAAGATGTTGCCAAACAGAATAAATATAAAATCACTTACTTTAACATTTTTCTATATAAATTATTTCAGGGATATATTTAATCAAACTTTTTAAATTGTTTTGAATGATAAAAAATATACTTTAAAGATTTAATTTATCAAAATAATAATTAAAATATTATCATTAAATTCTTACTTAACGATACTCACAATAAGGGAAAAAAAACTATCTAGTTTTTATTTATAGCCTGAAGAAAAATATATAAATAAAATTATATGGTGGCTAAATGAAATATTTTCACATTCAAATCATTCAGAATGTATTGAAATAATAGATCATGTCTTAAAAAAAAAAAAAAAAAAAAAAAAAAAAAAAAAAAAAAAAAAAAAAACAAGCAATGGACAAGGTTTTGGAACAGATGTACTGTCTGCTATCAAAATGTCCAAAAAATACCATTCAATGCATCCAGTGCATATTATTGTTATTATTATTATTTTGGGGGGAGGGGGTTCAAATATAAATAACCTAATCTAGGATTTTTTTTTTCTTTTAATCACGATTTCATGTACTAGACAATTTTTAAATATATCAATAAAAATAAATAAATAAAAAAATACGTGTGGCACTCGGGGACTGCCGCGGTAAAGCTATTGCATAGCATTTTTTATCAACTTATGCAAAAATACCGCGTCAACGTCTGCCGAAGTCTACCGAAGGATACTGTGCCGAAGTCTGCCGAACTGAAACGACGTTAGCTGGAGTGTTAGGAATTTTTCTCGTTACGGAATTTCTAGATTCGGTCGCCGCGCTCAAAGCCCGCGATAAAAGCTATGCAATAGCTTAAAAAATTACCAAACAAAGTTTGGTCGCGCAACGAAAATTAGATCGCGAGTTATAAGCATTTTAAATTTTTCGACCCTCACGGGGGGGGTCTCCTGTCACCAAAATTTAACACTGTCTCATAATAAATTGCCAAACAAAATTTGGCCGAGTTACGAAAAGTAGATCGCGAGTTATAAGCATTTTAAATTTTTCGACCCTCACCGTGGGGGGTCTCCTGTCACCAAAAATTAACGCTGTCTCATAATAAATTAACAAACAAAATTTGGCCGTGCTACGAAAATTAGATCGCGAGTTATAAGCATTTTAAATTTTTCGACCCTCACCGTGGGGGGTCTCATGTCACCAAAAATTAACACTGCCTCACAATAAATTAACAAACAAAATTTGGCCGCGCTACAAAAATTAGATCGTGAGTTATAAGCATTTTAAATTTTTCGACCCTCACCGTGGGGGGGGGGGGTCTCCTGTCCCCAAAAATTAACACTGCCTCATAATAAATTACCAAACAAAATTTGGCCGCGCTACGAAAATTAGATCGCGAGTTATAAGCATTTTAAATTTTTTGACCCTCACCGTGGGGTGTCTCCTGTCACAGAAAATTAACAATGTCTCATAATAAATTACCAAACAAAATTTGGCCGTGCTATGAAAATTAGATAGCGAGTTATAAGAATTTTAGATTTTTCGACCCTCACCATGGGGTCTCCTGTCACCAAAAATTAACAATGCCTCATAATAAATTAACAAACAAAATTTGGCCGTGCTACGAAAATTAGATCGTGAGTTATAAGCATTTTTAATTTTTCGATCCTCACCGTGTGGGGGGGTTCCCGTCACCAAAAAGTAACATTATCATAATAAATTACCAAACAAAATTTGGCCGCGCTGCGAAAATTAGATCGCGAGTTATAAGCATTTAAAATTTTTCGACACTCACCATGGGGGTTTCCTGTCACCAAAAATTAACAATGTCTCATAATAAATTACCAAACAATATTTGGCCGCGCTACGAAAAGTAGATCGCGAGTTATAAGCATTTTAAATTTTCGACCCCCACGGGGGGGGGGTCTCCTGTCACCAAGAATTAACACTGTCTCATAATAAATTACCAAACAAAATTTGGCCGCGCTACGAAAATTAGATCGCGAGTTATAAACATTTTTAATTTTTAGACCCTCATCGTGTGGGGGGGGGGGGGTCCCGTCATAAAAAAGTAACGCTGCCTCATTATAAATTATCAAACAAAAATTGGCCGCGCTACGAAATTTAGATCGCAAGTTATAAGCATTTTAAATTTTTCGACCCTCACCGTGGGGGGTCTCCTGTCACCAAAAATTAACAGTCTCATAATAAATTACCAAACAAAATTTGGCCGCGCTACGAAAATTAGATCGTGAGTTATAAGCATTTTAAATTTTTCGACCCTCACCGTGGGGGGTCTCCTGTCACCAAAAATTAACAGTCTCATAATAAATTACCAAACAAAATTTGGCCGCGCTACGAAAATTAGATCGTGAGTTATAAGCATTTTAAATTTTTCGACCCTCACCGTGGGGGGGGGGGTCTCATGTCACCAAAAATTATCACTGTCTCATAGTAAATTACCAAACAAAATTTTGCCGAGCTACCAAAATTAGATCGCGAATTATAAGCATTTTAAATTTTTCGACCCTCACCGTGGGGTGTCTCCTGTCACAGAAAATTAACAATGTCTCATAATAAATTACCAAACAAAATTTGGCCGTGCTACGGAAATTAGATAGCGAGTTATAAGCATTTTTGATTTTTCGACCCTCACCATGGGGGTCTCTTTTTCACCAAAAATTAACACTGCCTCATAATAAATTACCAAACAAAATTTGGCTGCTCTACGAAACTTAGATCGCGAGTTATAAGCATTTTAAATTTTTCGACCCTCACCGTGGGGGGTCTCATGTCACCAAAAATTAACACTGTCTCATAACAAGTTACCAAACAAAATTTGGCCGCGCTATGAAAATTAGATCATAAGAAATATAAGTTTGAGGCTTGATATCCTAATATCTGAAAAATACCGCGTCAATGTCTGCCGAAGTCTACCGAAGGATACCGTGCCGAAGTTTGCCGAGCTGAAACGACGTTAGCCGAGTGTTAGGTTTTTTCGTTACGGATGTGTTAGGATTTTTCGCGTTACGGAATTTTTGGATTCGGTCGCCGCGCTCAAAGCCCGTGATAAAAGCTATGCAATAGCTTAATAAAATTCTTCAAAATTTATCAAAAATATCATATTAAGATCCAAAAAATGAGCTTCTATCATATATGTTTACTGAAAAATTGAAACAGTTTATTGTTCTTTTCTTCGGGTTTCTTTTTCCTTCTGTTTAAGATAATTTTTAACACATGAATATAAAAAACAAAATATAACTAAAAATTATCTTTAACGAGTGCTTCAATTCTATTTTTTGTTATGTTTAATTTAAACAAATTGTAAAAAAATAATTTTAAGGGGTTTTTTTTTTGTTTTTTTTTTTCCAAACTCATTCAAGTACAATTAATTGAATTTTACAATCTCTGAACAACAATAGACTTTCTCTCTTGTGGGAAATCAAAATGAAATGATTAAAAGTAAATTCATATAAATTAGAAATGAATAAAGGGTGTTCCACTGCACTAGAATAATAATATAGCCAATGATTTTTTTTTTTAAATTACAAATCTAGAATGAAAAAGTATGTTTCGAATTAAGTTTTTATCTAAAATTTCTTCCATTTTTTTAATTTTAAGAAATTTAAGATTTGTTTGCTTTTTTATTTATAAAAAACATTTCTTTCAATTATTAAAATCTTTAAAAGTCTTATACAAATTTCATAATATTTGAATTTTTTTTTTTTTCACTTAAGAAAATTTCATAAAAGGCAAAATAGTTAGAAAAGTATTCTTTTTGTATGCACAATCCCTTCCACCTGCACCCAATTATTTTACTAACAATTATATTGATTTTTTAAAATAAAAATTCACTATCATAGTCAAATTTTATTATTTTAGCTTTGATATTTATTAACAAAATAGCAAAACAAAAATTGTGTTTTTTCAAGTAACTGTAACGAATTTATTTTGTACCTTGTAGAATTCACTAGAACGTAACCTCCATTTATTTAAACTCATTGCAAACAGGGTTGTTTGGTTTAAACAATTTTTTTTAAATTATTTAATAATGTTTTGATTTATTTTACACATTGTTGATAAATGCAAAATCCAAGGTACACAGAAGCTACAAGCAAAGTTTTAGAAAAATGATAAATTAATAAATTTCTAAAATGGCAAACATTTTTAATCAATCTAACTTTTTGTACAAGCTATAAATCTACAGGGCAGAATAATTAATTTTTAGCAGACTTATCTCATCAGTCATCATAAGACATAGTGAGTCTAGTCTGGGTTCTGTTAGTATGCAGGTAGAATGCAAATTTCATGAGTTGATGAACATAACTGAAGTTCTAAATAAAACACATTAATTATGTAAATTTAGCAAAGATAAAGATTAAAAATATGCAATGTTTACAAAAAAAACAAAAAAAACAAAAAAAAAACTTTCCTTTAAAAAACACAGATTTACAGTTAATAACATAAAGTTACATTTAATATTTCAGTCAAGCTTTGAAAGAAAATTTTCTTGATTGGAGTATAAATTGGTTAAGTGTAAAAATAGTTAAAAAAAAAAAAAAACCTTATGATATTGAAGTCGAATAAGAAGATATTGAAAAAATTGGTGCTATTGAAGCACCTTTTACATTTAACGATTTAACTTAAATCTTCTATTGCATAACTGAATCCACTACTTATGCAAAAAAAAAAAAAAAAAAAAAAAATAGGGGGGGGGGAGGAAAAAACAGTTAGGCATGCTATGCGGGTATACTGTGCTTTATTATATAGAGATGTAAACTATGAATAGAAGCAGCATTTTTGTTTATACAAGAAGTTAGGGGGGGGGGAGGCCTGAACTATATGAGCCATTTTTATAAATATATAAGCTTTCAAAAGCTTTTTTCAGGTAGGGGGGGGGATTTTATTTACAAATTTAAATGCATTCAAAGAGATACCTTTGGGAAAAAAAGGTAAAAAGTTTATTTTTAGTTTTTCTTAATGAAATACTTACTACTCAGAATGTAACACATTCTTCCACCATGTAAATATTTTGATTCTTTAAATATATTACTCATCTTGATAAATTCATAATTAAATAATAATATTTCTTTCTACTCTTTAAGCAAGATTTTTGTGATTTTTTAAAATTCAAAATTTAAGTTTAAAAGTACAATTTTAAATCAAAATATCCTTCATTAAATCATTAAAGTTAATAATTAGAAAAACTTATTTAAATTTATCTGAAAAAAAAAAATAATTGGTTAATCTGAACTGTTTTAAGCATATAAAAATATTGTTATATAGTAAAACAAAATAAACAATATAAACAGAAATCCCATTTAAAAATGTGAATTTACTTTTACTTTTGAAAATGTTAAATAAATAAATGTCTAGTATTGTATGAACATTCTCTTTACTAATAATAGCTACAATTTTACAAGTATCCTATCTATTTATTACCTTAACTTACACATTCTCTACTTATGATTTCATTTTAAAATGTTATGTTCAGGAGTAGGGAAATACATAATTTTATTCGCCACTGGCGAGTGAATTCTCTGATAGATCCAGTACATTTTTAGGTAATCTTCGAAAATTCCAAACTACAGAGATATGCCAAAAAGTTTTTTTTTTCTCTTCTAATTAGCTTATCTTTCTCAACTTTCCAAATTACACGATACAAAGTTTTATTCTATATTAAACTTTTCTTTCTTATATATATTTCTTAATTTTATGTATTAAAAAAACGAAAATGCATTGTAGTAATAGAAATTTGCTATTTTTACATTGACATAACTTTTTTCATAGCATTTTTCGACTATATGTTGCATTTTGCTGGGTGGTAAGATTTTCTGAAAATTCTCCACTTATGGTTATGCTTGATATTAATAACTTAAAAAAGCATTTCCCACTTTTAACAGTTACAATGTATTTTTGAACAAACATATTACAAGATATCTTGATAAAGATTTAAAATAGGTTTTTTTTAAGTTAACTTAAATCATTTATTAATAGGAACATTTGAATTATGATTAAAATCAACAAATCCTGTCCCCCCAGTAAAATATTAATTATAACACTAAATATAATGAATGAATAAATATAAACTTTTTTCTTTACCCTGACAAAAAAAATCACCAACTTAATCGGAGCATTTCCTCGATTCAATTATGCAAAAATTCCTGTTTTAAAAAACAAATGATAAAATATTAAAAATTCTGTAAAAGAAGCTCATCCTGAAGGAGTTAAATGGAACAAAAAAGCATTTGTTTACATATATAATGTTAGGTTGGTAGGAAGGGATGAGTATTGATGTAGTGGAATATTGAATTAGGGACTGAAAGCTTTCTAGAAATCTAACTTGCAAGCATTTTATTTCTTGCAAATGTATTCAGTACTTTATTTCTTAACTTTTCACAGAAATCATAATCATACCTCTCCCACTTTTAAAGCTTAAAATGTATTTTTGGACAAACATAATATCTTACATTGATTTAAAATAAAAATTTATTGCAAAATCAATTTAAATATATTTTTTAATTAGTTGATTTAAATTATGATTAAAATAAGCTAATCCTGCCACTTATTATAATGAATTAATAAAAAATAAACTTTTTTCCTTACTCCATCAAAAAATCACTTCATCATTGCTGAGTAAATTGATTGAATTCCTCACCCCCAAGCAAACACATTTTGGTTATTTAGTTTCACTTTCAGAAGCCTACAATCTTCAGCATCAAGACAAGAAAACCTTCAATTTGTTTTTGTAAGCAATTTTTATTACATTGCACAATACTTAATAAACAATAAATTACTTTCTGGCTTTCTTTCAATCAAAACTGCATTTTCCTGTATACTATTGCATAAATAAAAGTTGCATAATTTATTCTTATAAAATGCACAAGTCACGGAAACTCAATGCTCCTCAGTTATTCAAAGAAGCGATTTAAAAATACATGATGCTTCCATTTTTTTCCCATGATTATACTTTCAAAAGAGAAAATAATATGTTACGATTTATGAAAGCTCAATGCATATTGTTTTCAGATAACAATCTGCATTATATTAAATTATTATAAGCATTAAATAAATAATAATTTTAAAGTAATCTACAAATTAAAAAATGATAACTTAATCTACTAACAATGATCATTTGAATGTTTAAAATTCCCACATTGTATTTTATTTTATTTAATTCTTCTAAATTGCAAAATATACTGTTATTAAACAACGCTAAAGTAAAAAATTTCTCCTGCAACAGCAAGATTTTTCAGATGTGAAATAATAAAAATGCATATACCTTTCTTCCTACCTATTTAACAAGTGCTTACTTGGCATATAACATATTACATAATGGAATATAACAATATTAAAGACTTACTTCTGGTACTGGAGGTTCATTTCTTTCATCTTCGATCAAAAATAGAAAAAACTGAATTTTTATTGCCAAAGTATGTGACATGTTTAATCAACACATACATGAGGCAATATTTATTCAGGCAAAAGTTTGTTTAGCAAGAAAATACTCAGAACAATACACTTCAATAATCAGTTATGCAGACACTCTGGAAGAATCTTTTCACAATAACTTCATTAGATTGTAAAATTTAAATCATTTTATAAACAAAATAATCTTCGCAGCGTGATTTATTTATAAACAATCCAAAGGCTACTAGCCAATCAAAAGAGCCTATCGTTGAAAATAATCGATACACGGTAACAACTTTGTTATGCCGCTATCTTCATTTGTTACGGTCACAAGTGTTACTTTTGTATCGCCGTTTTCATGCCCGTTGCAAATTTCAGATTTGTTACCGTCACCTGTTACAGCGTGAAACCGTTTCATTTGTATCCACTCCAGAGTGAAATGAAAGATCGTTTTACAATACATTGTATATATTCTTTTCAGCTTATTACTATATATTCAGAAAACTGCATTTTCTTTATATTTAGAGAACTATCTTTCATGTGCATTGGAAAAATAAAAGTGAAATGCATGTCTAATTACTGTGTTTTCTCTTGTCTGTGACAATACGATTCACATTTTTAGGTTTTTATTTGCGATTCAAGAAGTTAAAACCCAACGGTACTTAGATCGCTCACAAGTAATACTTTAAGAAGTCATTTTTGTGTGTTATTTTACTGAAATCAGAAATTTAGTTTAAATAAAAGAAAAATGATTAATTTACACTACATTGTGAAATCTTGATTTTCACATAAAAAGAGCATAATCTTTAAGAGCTGGTAGGGAACTAAAATGAATTCAAAATGAAATCAAATTTTAACCATATATTCAGTGTGCCAAAAAAGCAACATTTTAGACCTATCCAAAGAAAAATTTCCGAAAAAAAAGTTTTTTGGTCATTTACACTACATAGTAAAATGTTGATTTTCACATATAAAGAGCATAATCTTTAAGAGCTGGTAGGGGACTAAAGATGAATTCCAAACGAAATGAAATTTTAACCTTATATTCCATGTGCCAAAAGGCAACTTTTTAGACCTATCCAAAGAAAAAATTTCGAAAAAAAATTTTTTTTGGTCTGTTTCACTCCACCCTAGTGCGCGTGTGTGTGTCACATCCAGAAATTCGAGTAAAATTGGACAGTATTTTCAAAAGGATGTGTGTGTAAGTATATAATTTCTTTATTTTAATAATATATCTGTAATGAAGATATCCTATTTCTAATTAAAAAGGTAAATTTTTTCATCAGTTTTGTAGAAAAAAATCATTAGTTTTACTTTATTTCTTACAAATATTAACTTTTAAAAAAAAAATTATTTGGAGAATGCTTGTTGTTTTCGATCTAGAGAAGAGATATCTGAGACCTATCTGGTTCATTATGATGTCCGTATTTTAGTCGTTTTGTGATTGGCATATGTTGAATGTCCAGAAATGGAATACTTCTGTTGCCACAATGACAAAAAATATTAATAACTACAAAAAGCTAATTACTCAGAAACAAATTGTGGTACAACTTTCAAACGAATTGCCTTTATAAGTACATAATTTTGTTTATATGACGTGTATAAACTGAAAATGTGCTATATTTAAAAATTTGCAATACCAAAAATTGTAAAATTGAAATTTTATTATGATTGCCCAGGAATATGAATGTTTAATCCATTTTGTATGTAATATATTACTCTGTTATTAAACCTAGTATTATAAGCATATTATATTTCGCATTATTTTAAGTCCTCATATTATAAGCCACGTTTTGATAGTCATAAAAATGATATTTATTGTTATTATTATTTTAAATATAGAATTTATTTTTAAGCCGTAAATTTTGGTCTTCGAAAGTATCATTTTTCAAATGGTTGCTATAACTTGTAAAGTTACTTTTTTTTCTTTTTTATATTTTCTTTTCAATGCAAAAGGCATAAACAACAAAAACACATTCAAAGATATTTCCCCCTAAATTTCATTATTTGTTCTTTGTATCGAATAAGGATACAAATCTTCATTAGGTATCTCTTTACTTTGATGCGCCATGGGAGTATGACCTAATTTATTCTTGTAGTTTCGGCCTTTTTCATATAAATTAACGCCTAGACCCATTTGTAAAAAGTGGTGGTAGTATTTCAAATAACAAAACATCAAGACTGGCGTCAAGAGCTATAGGGGGTACAACGAAGAAAATAGTCCAGTTCTATGAGTGTTTGGTAACAAAAACACCATTTTGGAACATATTGTCTCACCGGAAACGGTAAAAACTATTTAAGAAGTCAACTCGTCATTAACCAACGTCGTAATCATCTCATACAGTCGTATTTTGGGAAGGTAGAACTAGAACATTGCATTTCAGGACATCCAGAAGGCAAGAATTTTGAAAGCCAGCTTTGAAACTAAAAGATACAAGGTAATAACATTTTCCACATATTTTACAATGTATATTAAAATTTACATATTGTCAGTTGTTGAATTCATTATCAGTTTTCTTAATGTTTTTATTATTTTTGATTTAGGAGAATGAAGTTGTAATTCTGTGAATCATTATTTTCCTTCCTTCCTTCTTTTCTATTTTCCTTACCTTTCCTTTAAAAAATAGAATAAAATAAAATAAATAAAAATAGATAATATAACACAGGAAAGCTAAAGATCTTTTCAATACAAAGATCGACAATTTAATTAGACCTACAACAATTAAAATTGCCAATTTTTCTTATGGATCTGATATTTAGTTTTGAACTAAAGTTTTTTTTTCTCCCCTTCCTTTTTTATATTTTACTAGGAATTTCTCTGACTTAAAGAGAAAATTTATAAATAAGATAAAAGTTGTGAAATTAATATATTCAATATTGCTGCAAAAACTTTTTCCTTTTTATTGTGCGTGTTTTATTCTAATTATCTTACTCTTATGAAAATACTTTATTTCTGATGACAAAGGTAAATTCTTTCTTCTCTATTTTTACTGTCATTATTTCTCCCCCCCCCCTCCTGTTCTACATCTGTAATTTTTTTTTGTCATTTCATGGAAAGTATATATACAAACAACAAAAACATAAGTATAATGATCAGATTATTTGTATTTTTATTTATTCATTTCCTTTCATGTGCAACTGTTTTATGTTGTTTGTTTGTTTGTTTGTATGTTTCAAGAATTTAAAATTGACAAATTTTCTTATGGATGTAATATTTAGTTTATGTAAGTAAAGTTTTTCCCTTTCTCTTTTTTATTTTACTAGGAATTTTATTATTTGCAAATATATACATTCATAAATTATTTAAGGTTGTTCTCAAATTCCCTTGTCATTAACGCAAATTATCCGAGACAGTTTCTGATTGATTTTTAAGCATATATAGTGTATATGTAGAAAGCTGGTAGTTGAAGTGTTTTGAAATCGAATAGCGTTTTCCTTTTTTAATTAAATTACTTGTAGAGTTTACAGAGGTTCCAGCCACGGGACAACCAATCAATTTTCTTTTTTTGGCCCAGATCGGACAGTATTTTCAGAAAGATCGCCTATTTACCAAGAAATGTTCGGTTGCATAATGCCTGAATCACATCACCTGCCAATTTTATACATTTCCGAACAAAAGGAAAATTTGGAAATTTTATGCATTTCCAAAAATTAGCATTTGAGAACAGCTCTAATCAATATTTTGTAAAATGATGTTTTAAGTATTACCTTTTTGCAGAAATTTAAAAAATACATACAACTTATTGTTGTTTAAGAGAAAAATTCAGATTAAAATTTGTGTTTGAAATCAATGTAGTCAATAATTGTTAAATCTTATACTTCATTGAAAAAAATATTTTTCTGTTTGTGTTTTTGGTTGGTTGGTTGGTTATATAGGGTTTTATGGCGCAAAATCCCTTAAGGGACATGCTGCGCCAAAAACAAGTTAACTAGAAAAATAATAGAGTGAAAATAAACAATAAAAAAAGCAATCTGGATGGGGTACCCCATCCAGATGTAGTCAAAGTCATGAAAGGTAAAGTTTAAGAACTAAATCCATAAAAAACAATGTCAAGGTAGGAATCGCATCCAAATGTCAAAGAATATATAAATGAAATTTGTAAACAAAAGAAAGAAACTATATTTGAAAATAAAATCCGGCATGTTTTAAAAAGGTAAAGAGTGCCCCATGAGGTGTTTCCCCAATATTCTGTTTGTGTGTGTGTTTCATTTTATTTATATTGCTGTAATGTAAATATTCCACTTCTAATGACAAAAGTAATTCCTTCCTCTTAAGTAATTTCTTCCTTCCTTCCTCCATTATTTTTTCTTTCCCCATTACTTCTCTCTCTCCTTCTTTTTTAAGAGAAATTTTATACTTTTCGAACCGAAAGAAATTTTTAAGTGTGTTAAAAAGTACTGACTTGAGAACAGATTTAATCAATATTTTGTAAACGATGATTTAAGTACTACTTTTTTGCAGAAATTAAATAATAATAATAATAATAATAATAACTCAGTACTTTTTAAAAATTTACTATTAAGAACGATTTAAAATTATGAAATCAAATATTCAATAATACTGAAAACACATCCTTTTCTTTTCATCTGTGTCTGTTTAATTTTATTTATCTTTCTGTTATGAAAATACCTTATTTTTGATGACAAAAGTAAAATCTTTCCTCTCTTTTTTTACTGTCATTTTTTTCGTCTCCCAACCCTCCCCCTTAAGCCTGTTGTTTTGTAAGTGGCAAGAAAAACTGATAATTTTTCTTATAGATCCAATATTTGGTTTTGAAGAAATGTTTTTCTTCTTTTTTTTTATTTTACTAGGAATTTCTATTTTCAAATATATACATTCATAAATATATGAGTTGTTTTCAAATTTCAAATTCCTTCGTCAACAACGGTAAATTTTCTGAGACACTTTCGGGTACATTTTCAAGCGTGAATGTAAGAAATTGGCAAGTTAAGCAATTTGAAATCGAATAGCGTTTCCCTTTTTCAATAAATAAACTTTGTGTAGAATTAAAAACTATTTTGGTTAAATGATGACTGGGGTCTTTTAAACTAGTTTTTTAAATAATTTTTTTTATAGAATGGGTATATTTATTATTATTTTTGTGTGTGTGTGTGCGTGTGAGTGACTTTTACATTTTAATTATCTTATTGTAAGGAAAATATTCTATTTTTAACGAGAAAAGCAATTTTTCTCCTTTCTTCTGTATACTATTTTCCTTTTTTGCTCCTCTCCTCGCCTCCCATCTATTTTTTTTTTTTTGTTTGTTTGTTTTTCAGTAAAATTAGCCATAGTTTAATAACAACTGTTTTCGATATTTTATGTATCAGACTTTTTTTTTTTCAATTATAATCTTGTTATAACGTGAACTTTATTTTAAAACATGTTTCAGATACTATATTTCTTGAAATTAATGGTCCCTTCTCCCCCCTTCTAATTTGTAGCTATCATGGCAGATAAATCAGTAATTGACGTAGAGTATTTTATTGCAACAGTTCAAAAATATCCTGAGTTGTATGATATAAGAAACAAAGACTATAAAAATGCACCCAAGAAAGCAAAATCATGGAGCACATTAGAAGAACATTGTGGCTTCCAAGATGGTATTTTTTTTTAAATCCATTTTTTGTTTATCAATTTTGTTTAAGAAATATTTTAAATTGCAATTAATATTTCAGTAAAAAAATATTTAAATAATATAAATATATATATGCATATATATGTTTATTTGGAGTTCCAAAGTACTATGGGCCTGATGATTCTGCTTTGGTTCTGCAGTTTTTATTCATATCCATTTTAATCTCCCCCCCCCCCTGCTCCATATTCCTATATGGTAATTTTGTATTAAATTCAATAGTTCATATATTGTTTTTCAATGGAAAACTTAGTATGTCTACTACTGGTGATTATTTTTTTAATTCTTGCGCACCACTATTAGAAAAAAAAGAAAAAAAAATTTTTATTGTATTTTTTCTTTTTTGCAAATCTTATCAATTTCTTTATAAAAGTTTTTTGTTTTGAAAAAAGAATACGCGATAGAATTAAAAAATAGTCTCATGTGGCAGTTCTGAAAGAGAAAAAAATTTTTGGCTTACATATAATTAAATATCTTATAAAAAGACTCTTTCAATGACACAAAAGATAATTTGTTAAAAACATTAGCTGTAAAGTATATAAAATCATGTGTAATCATTATTTCTCTCTCTCTCTCCTTTATTATTATTATTATGCTATGAGTTCTAGGCTCCTGAAATTTGCTCTTGAAACAATTCAGAATTAGTTCATTTAATTGACAATAGGCTTAAAAATATTTAGCTACATTTATGAACACAGAAATAACTCCTTTATATATTTTGTGTAGTAAGTAAAATAAAATAAAAATAAACCTCCTGAAACATTATTTATTTTTCTTATATTCTATTTTGCTGCCATGAAACACTTCCAATTTCGGAAGTGAAATACACAGAAAAATTATGGCGTATTTTCTGGGAAATATTACCATCTTCCATCGGTAAAAAGTCTCTTAAAGCTTCTGCTTCTTCTAGTGATACATTGATATTACTTTCATTTGGGTGATTGATTCGAGTTTTTCTTAGGTAGTTGTGCAAACCCACGCAGCTTTTACTATACCAATACCAAATGGCACCTTGACTTCAAGGGGCCGCCGAAAAATAGTAAATTTCTTAACTGATATGCCGAATGCATTTTCGACCACCCTTCTTGCACGACAATGTCTATAGTTATAAATTCTCTTTTGTTGACATTGAACAGAAGCTTCTTGTGGATATGGCCTCATCATAAATTCGCTAAGTGGGAAAGCTTCATCTCCAATAATGATATGGGGCCAATGCTGCAATTGGAAAAAAATATTTGTGGGAACTAACCTTTTCATAATGTAGATATTGATGCTACCGAATTATTGCTAAGACAAATTCCAATTTAAAACATTTTATAAAAAGTCGATTTTTTTTCAATTAGCGTATATAATTATCATTTTCTAGATTTTACAGCATTGTTCTTGCATAGCATTCATCTAAAAAAATATTTAATCAATCGTATAGTAATATTTTCTGACATGGATCAAAGTTTAATTGAAATAATAGAAATTAATCCATATATGACACAAATTGCTGGCACCTAATCCCAGAAGTTTCCATAAAGAGCTACAGTGGGGGGAGGGGGGGTTCTGCAGACACTTTTCTCGGGGAGGGATTTCTGTGACTCTCCGGGGAGGCATTATGGAGTTTTGGGGAAGATGTAACACTTTTTGACCATTGAAAACACAAAATCTCAAATTTCCGTGGAGGGACATCTCATTGCTTTGAAGGGAATAACCTCTGTCTCCCCCCTCCCCAGGCCTTCCCCTGAATTCAACACATGTTTTCTGTGCTCTCTGATGTACGACATATTATATTGTCTGCTAATCTCCTTCCTTATCACAATCAAAATTTAATAGATATAGTTCCGGAAAAAAATCTTTTAAGGGTGGTTCTATTAGGCTTATGAATGTAAGTGGACTGGCTTTATCAATAACGGGTGAATTTCTCGCATTGGTCACAATGTTATGCATTCAGTTGAAAACTTTTTCATATTGAGATGTTCAACTGGGTATAACTTTCACAGACTGCAGAAGAGGATATAACACAGTAGGCTCATCTCCAGTATCAATAAACTTGATAGTTATCGTTATAACAAATAACTGTCATTTCGCTTGAAAAAAACAGAAAAATTCAAGCTCATACGCAAATTTATTATTATTTTTTTGTACATTTTATTTATTTTATTATTTATTTATTTATTTTTTCAATAACAAAAAATATTTCTGGGAACGGCGTTCCCACCCAATTACAGCACTGTATGGGGCATTTCTAAGGTTGTGTTTGGTAATGGACTTGGAGGAGGCAAACCAAAATTCCCGTTTATGAGTTTCATACCTGTAAATAAATATAAAAATCATATATACATTAAATGAGTATGTAACATTTTAATAAACACTTTCTATTACCGAAGAAAGGTTTTATATAATATATTAAAAATAAATCTCCTTTGATATGTTTCGGTTACAATCAAGATAAGAACCATAATGAAAATATAAAAATACAAGTCGTCTCATGGTCAGTGACAAATGACATACAACAATGAAATAAACTTAAATAAAAAGAATGATGTCCAGTTAAACTGATGACATAGAACTCACAGGCTATGCAGACTAATTGTATATTACAGCCTTATATAATAAAGCCCTTCAAAAAAAAAAAAATAATAAGGAAGGAAGCACCACCCCCCCCATTTCCTTTTTGTATACTTAATCATTGAAGCCACAAGACTAATCAGGGATAGCCTTATCATATAATAAACCTGTATTCAAAATTCGATACAAGTCGAATAATTCTGCATAAAAACCCATTTATGTAATTTAAGAAACATTGTCCCCCGTTCCCTCCTTCATAATTAACACAAAACCTCCAAAATTGTTCAGAAATTCAACTTTTCAGAAAGAACCTACATGTAAATTGAAAACAAATTGAAACACAAAAAAATTGAAACAAATTGGTTAATTCTGCATGAAAAACCATTTACATGAATTATGAGAGGTAGTTTCCTTATCCTCTCTTTGTACTTATCCATTGAAATCCAAAAACAAAACAGGGAAGTGCCTTTTCAGAATAAACCTATGTATAAAATTTGAAGGAAATCTGTAAATTTTGCATGAAAAACCCAAATTAAGACGGGAGGATTACCCCTCCCCCACACCCCCTCTTTAAACTTATCCAATGAACACCCAATACAAATCACGGAGGCACCTCATTAGAATGATCCTACATCTAAGATTTGAACTAAATCTACTAATTCTGCATGAAAAACATTTATATAAATTAAGAGGAGCAGCAATCAGAAGGGGAGCCTGTTCCCCTTGTAATACTTATCGAATGAACTCTGAAAACTAATCAGGGAAGCGTCTTATCATTATAAGCCTATATCCAAAAGTTCATGTAAATCGGATATTTTTATCATGAGTTATCGTGTTACGCACGTACATACATACAGAACGGGCGGGCACATAAGCTCTCCGGCTTTGACAGCCTGTGAGCTAAAAACTAATACTACATGAATATTATGAACATATGTTTTTAGAAATTAGGTAGAAAATATTCTTATTGCAGTTTTAGACTGAGGAAAAATGCATATTTTTTAATTTTATATATAAAACATATTGATATATTAATTTAGTCTGTCGATAATTTATTATTTTACTGAGAAAATTTCCTAGTGTGTTATTTTGAAAGATTTAACGAGAAAGGGAAAGAAAGTTGTATTTTAGAATTTTTCCTCATTGTCAGTGAGAGTTAAAATCATGTTTTCAAATAGCCTAAAATCTTAAATCATTTGCTATAACTGATTAAGGGTGAATTTCAAATAAACTGCCGGTTTGATGTCCTAATATTTAAATCTAAATTTCATGTTAATAAATTTATTTATTTATTTATTATTTTTTGATACTCGAAGCAGATAGTAACGCTTCTTTTTCTGCTTAATTCAATGCATTCATTACATATTTTTCAGATTTGTGATATAGTAGTCCTTTTTAGTACTTTAGTTAGCAAGTAATGGGAATTTACTTGTCATGAATAAAAAACTTGCAAAATTTCAGTCTTTTTTATGCTTTCAAAATTTTTTTAATTTTTATACATGGATTAAAAGTAAAATAGCATGATTTTATTAAACAAATATTAAACTTTTATTACTAAACTATGTGTTGAATAGCTTAATATTTAAATGCATTTTGTGTCTTTATATGCAGAACATGAGTGTCACTTCAGGAAAGTTATTATTTGTTTTCAAAATATTTGATATTGCAGTTGACAACAGTAGGGAGAAAACAATATTGTTTCTTCTTTACACTGTGCTAATTTAGAACTGGATAATTTTGTTTTATTAATTCTATATATTGGAATGTTCATTTCAACATGATGAATATTTTAATTTTCTTACAGGGGTTTTTCCCATTTATTTATTGTTATTTTTTAATGCATAAAAATGTTCAGTTAGGAAATGCTATACTTTTTATTAAGAGATCAATAGACCTAACTAAAACGTAAAAACAGAATTTTTTTAGTAAAGAATTCTTCAATAAATGTCATCAATGTTACCATACATGAGTGTTACTTGAAAAAGTAACACTCATGAGAAAAGAAGTAACACTGATGATTTAAAGCAACAAATTAATTAGTAAAACTACAACTATAAATATCGTACAAGATTTAAGTTATGATTTTAATTAATTTATGATTCAGGGATATATTATGTCGTATTATATAAATTTATAAGTATTTAAAACTAGTAACAGGATTTTCATGTCTGCACACGAGTTTTGAAAGTGCTATTTAAGATTCAAATTTTAATTCTTAATGAATAATTTTCAAAAGACTATTTTAAACAAATTATAGTTTGAAATTTCCAAAATCTTTATTTATTTTTTTTTCAATAATTGCAAAGTTTTTTCTTTTTTTAAACAAAGTTAAAAAGTGTTTATGATTTCGGTTTGTTTGACCACATGTCCGTGATTTAACTCAGAAGAGTTAATACTCCGATTGCTCTGAAATTTTTGGAGCTTATTGATGTTTACCCTAGCACGATCATTAATTTAAATGAAGTTTCTGGGATGATTAGTTTATTTACACAGACAGTCAAAACTTTTCTGTTATTACGGCCTGAGTAAATTTTCATATTTAAACCAAATTATTATTTTTTAAAATTATGTTACACTTAATATGGCAATACATTTGAAAACCACTCTTAAACTAAAATTATTGGCATTAAATAATTTAAAGAAAAAATAATAATAATAATAACATTTAATAACCTTTTCTTTTCAATATGACATATCCTCAGTGAAATTCGTTTACCAATAACAAACATATTAATTAACGAATTAATATAAAATATTAAACTTAATACTTAATATTTAACTCAATAATACAATTGGATATTTGCATAAGTATATTTATTGTTCAACTAAACTTTAAAAAAAAAAAATAATAGCTTATGTTGCTTAATTATGAGTTAATATAAAAAAAGCACCGGCGGTGGGGGAAAGGGGGGGGGGTAATAGTTATTTGGTATTCTTATAAGTTTATTTTTTAAGAAATGCATTTTACATTTAAGAATTTAAGGTAAAATGAAATTAAATTTTCTTTTAAATTATAAAAGAATTTAAAACTTAATTTATTTAATACGAATTAAATTATTATATTTAAGAAGTATGAGAAAGAGGTCTGCCCCATAGTACTGCAAAATTAGAATATTTTTTTCAACGGGCCAGACTAGGGCGAAACAACTTTCCTACAGGACGAGCCCGGGCCTGGAAATTACGAACCGTGCAGATCTGTTGTATGAGAATTTTAGAAGTGTAAAAGTAAAAGTTTTTATTTATATTACAGTTGTTTTTAAAAACTTGTACTTTATTATTCGCTTCGTTGCAGTATTGAACATGCTTTTTCTTTTAACAAAAATTGATTTGTTTAAAATAAGTCACACACATTATGCTTTTTAAAAGGTATTTTAAAGCAGATTACGCAAATAAAACAAAAAATATTACCTACCCATATTTGAATTCTGAAAAATTCCAGAATCTGAATGCCTTCCATAACCTCCGATATCTATTGCTAAGAAGCAGTAATTTGCATCTGCTACTTCCATGAGAACAAATGAAAAAAATTCTTTATAATTAAAATACAAGGAGCCGCTGTTGTTTGGACACTATATAATGATGTGTTTTCCATCTATAGCTCCTACACAGTTAGGAAAATTCCATTTGCAAAAAAATTCTTCAGCAGAATTTTTCAACATTTCTGTTGATGGCTCAGGCATGTAGGTGGGCTGCAGTCAGTTCCATATTGCTGTGCAAACATCTCGAACAATTTCCCTTACTGTGCTTTTTCCCATCCTAAAACTTCCTGATAAGTCTTGGAATGAGTCTCCTGTTATTAAATGCCTGAAAGAATTTTTTTTAATTTTAATTTATCTTTTTAATTTCAGTTTCATCAGCTTAAAAAAATGGCAAAATTTCAGAGAGTATTTTAGAAAATGTCTAACTCAGGACTTTTCAGGGCTGAATCAAATATAGACTTATCGAATGATGATTCTTCATGTCCCAAATCCAGAGAAGAAATTAAGCGACAGAAAAAAAGAAAATTCTCAGCTAAAGAAAAGGACATCCTCTTCTGCGAATATTTAAAAAAGAAAAATGAAAATAGCTTCAAAAAAGAAAAAAAAAAGTTCCCTGAAAATTTTTTTTGAAGGGCTAGAAAGCTCAGTCAGCTCTCTGAGCGAAGAAAGACAATTGGAGGCCAAATTAAGGCTTCAAAAAGTTGTTGTGGATTTAAGAGGGAAGAGTTGGAAGAAAGAAGGAGAAATTCGTTATTTAGAACTTCAACACCCATTCCCTTTCCACCACAACAACCCAGTCCATACATAACATCACCATATGTAATGCCAAATCGATTATCTTTTTTAAATAAACTAACCAATAAATGATGTTATTAAGTTTCTCTTCTTGCATATCTAACATTATTGTCATTGACATTTTATTGACCTTTGGCAGACTTAACCTCAAAAAGAACATTTTATATTTATTCTTATAATGAAAAAAAGAAAAAAAATCTATTTGAGAATAACTGGAATGTATATTAATTTTCTAACAGAGATTTTAAGCCTTCAAAACTCAATTTGAAAGTCACTTCAAAATTGTTTTGTTTTTTGGGTTGTAGAAAAAATATTTCGTTTGATTTTGAAGCTTTTTCACGATCAGTGAAAGTAAAATATATTCTTTGTTGATCCTTGCTTTCTATTTAAAGGTTTATTCCAAAATTAATAAGGAAAAAAAATCGCATCTTTTAGAGTTTTAAGAACAATAAAAATTGTGGCTTTTGTAGATTTCTGCCAGTGTTGGGTACATGTTTTATTATTATTTTAAACTGATTTTTATGCATAAAACAATCACTCAAAGTTGCCATGAAAGATTTATCGGGATTATTATTAAATTTTATTCGAAAAAAAAAATTCCAAAAATGGGAAACTTAATAAAAAAAAAAATTAATATGTTAGCAACAATTAACTACTGTGCAGTATTTTTATATCAGATTCAGCTCCATAAAAAAGAATTTAAAGCATATTTAAGTTCGATTTTTCACTGATATTCAGTAGACTCGACTTCAAAGTGAACATTTTATATTTATTATCAAAATGGGGGAAAAAAAAAAATCTATTTGAGAATAACTAGAATGCATAATAATTTTCTAACAAGGTTTTTTAAGCCTTAAATATTCAATTTGAAAGTGAGTTATTTTTTTTTTCCTTTGGGGGGGGGGGGGGGTTATAGAAAGTAATATTTAATCTGATTTTGAAGTTTTTCACGATCAGTGAAAGTAAAAAGAAGAAACCTTGATATATTCTTTATAGATTCTTGCTTTTTGTTTAAAGTCTTTTTCCTTAATTAGAAAGAAAAAAAAACACTGTGCATTTTTTTAGAGTTATAAAAACAATAAAAATTGCGTCTTTTATATTATTTCTGCCAGTGGTTGGGTTGATGTATTTTCATTAATATCAATTTAAACAGATTTTTATGCAAACAGCAATCTGTAAACGTTGCCATGAAAGAATAATTAGGAGTAGTAATACCTTATATTAGAAAATAAATTGAAAAAAATAATCTTGAAACAGTTTTTACTATATGGTATTAACAATTATACTGTGTATTTTCTATATCAGGTTTTGCTCCATAAAAAAGAATCTGAAGGTGATTCAATCTCGATTTTTTACTGGCCTTCGGCAGACTCAACCTCAAAGTGAACAATTTATATTTATTATCAAAATGAAAAAAAGAATAAAAAATTCATTTGAGAATAACTGGAATGCATATTAATTTTCTAACAGGATTTTTTAAGCCTTCAATATTCAGTCTGAAAGTGAATCTTTTTTTTCTTTTTTATTTGGGGAGGGGGGGGGGCTGGGAGGGGGTTTATAGAAAGAAATATTTCATCTGATTTTGAAGCTTTTTTGCGATCAGTGAAAGTAAAAAAAAGAAACCTTGATATATTCTTTATCGATCCTTGCTTTTTGTTTAAAGTAGGGATGCACCGAATAGTGATTTTGGCCGAATACCAAATATTTGACTAGCCGAATAGTAATTTTTGGGCCGAATACCAAATATTCGGCTTTCCAAATACTTTTTATATTTCAAAGTTTAAAGGTATTAAAATGCTACTTTTTAAAACAATTTTAAATAATATTTAGTAAGAGAAACTTATATTTTAATAAACAAGAGCTTTTTATAAGAACATTCAGTATTAAAAAAAAGCTGCCTTTTTTATTTAAGAAGCATAATTATGAGACTTTTTCAATTAGTAAAATTTTAAATTTCATTTCTTCTACGAATTGAAACAAACATTTTGAAAACAAAGAGAAATAATGAAAAAAAAGTTGAAGAAAAACTGTACAGTCTCATATTTGTTCTTCTTAAATAAATCAAGGCAGATTTTTTCAATATAAAGTATAAATACTTTCAACTTAATTCTGAATAAAGGAATGTCCAGCTCATAGTTCTTTTCTTATGAATAGTGGCATTTTCCATCCTTCCCATCATATCATATTTTCCAGAAATCAAAGCATGTGAGTTGAAAATATAGTTATGGTATCTTATTTATTGTTAATGCAACAAACGAAAACACATGTTTGATCTAGAGTGAGATAAAATACAATGCATTTATGATTCAATAAGCTGATTATGATTATTATTATGGTTTCATAAACAAAAAATTGTCTGCCTTGATAGCTATTACTAGTCTCAAAAGTTTTCCTTTCTTGTTTAAGGACTTTTGGGAAAAGCAAGAAACAGGTTATTTACTAAATATAATTTAGGAACTTGTATTTGCACTCACATCATTTATTCCTAAGGAGAATCCTAATAAATCATAATTTTAATCCTTCTCATGGTTAATTTTCTTAAGTTAAACTTTACAAACAGTAAATAAATAATGTAAAAACATTCTATACTATTTAACTATGATTTTATTTCTAATTATTTTAAATATATTAATAAATTGACAGTTAAAAGTAGAAATTGTGAAAAGTTTTTTAAAATGTGTTTTAAAAGGCTTTATTAAGTATTAAAATTAGGCCGAATACTTTGGTATTCGGCCAAAATGAATATTCGGCAGGACGAATACTTTCATATTCAGCCAAGTCGAATATTCAGCTTAACCGAATAGTTTGATATTCGGCCTAACCGAATATTCGGTAACATGGCCGAATACCGAATAGATACCGAATTTTCGGTACATCCCTAGTTTAAAGTCTTTTCCCTTCATTACTAGAGGGAAAAAAAAACCTTGTGTCTTTTTTTTTTTTTTTTTGAATTATGAAAACAATAAAAATTGCACCTTTTATATTATTTCTGCCACTGGTTGGTTGATGTATTTTTATTAATATTAATTTAAACAGATTTTTATGCAAACAGCATTAACTAAACTTTGTCATGAAAGAATAATTAGGAGTAATATTACCTTCTATTAGAAAATAGTTTGAAAAAATTAATCTTAAAACAATTTTTGCTATATGATATTAACAATTATACTGTGTACTTTTTATATCAGGTTTTGATCCATAAAAAAAAAAAAAAAAAAAATCTGATGGTGATTCAATCCTGATTTTTTACTGGCCTTCGTCAGACTCAACCTCAAAGTGAACAATTTATATTTATTATCAAAATGAATATATATATATATATATATATATATTTGAGAATAACTGGAATGCATTCTAAGTTTCTTAAAGGGTTTTTCAAGCCTCAAAAATGAATTCGAATGTGAATACTATTGTTATTAAAAGGATATCGAAAGAAATTTTTCACATTCCGCGCAATGGTTACTTAGGCCAGATCATGAAGCACTTGAAAATCGGGATGTAATGTGAATTTGGGGTATCTAGCAACACTAATTGTAGTTATTTTTATTAATTCATTAAATCTTACTATAGATGTCAGATGAAAAGCATGGAATAAGAACATCGCATGCATAAATACATTCTTTAAAATGAAATATATTTTTTTTCAAAAAATTTCTAACTTTAAAATAAATATTATTAAAAATATACTTACTTCAAAGTAATTGCCAATCTTTCTGTTGCAGAAAATGAAAGCCTGATAGTTGTATCTTCTTTTGTGATGTCATGTTTAGATAAATTTAAAATTTCTTGGAATTCCATTATTGTTAAATGGAAATATTCATAGAAACAGTCTTCGTCCGAAAATAAATCCTTCACAAGAATAAATTCACTGACTTCTTCTCTTTTTTCTAATAATGGGTGAACCCAATATTTTCTCCGTTTTTTTTTAAGGGGTAGATGATCCTACAACAGGATAGCTTCTTCTTTGCTGTCAGATGATGACGACATAGTGAACATTCACCGAGGAATCGAAAACAGAAAATAATAATAATAATAATAATAATAATAAAAAACACCTAAAAGATGCATTTATACATTCGCGATTTAACGCCAAAAGTAGCAACCTTTTTTTCCCCGTCCCACGAATTGTCGGAAACAGTTCTCTTCAAATGTTAGATTTATTGCTCTTAGTGCTGTTCGCTCGCAGCCTTATATTTCGGAAGGACTCCGAGGAATCTATCCATTTCGTAGTCGCTACATTTTGGACTGATTTCAAGGAATCACTCCCTTTCGGAGTCCTTGCATTTCGGGATGACTTTGAAGAGTCGTTCCTTTTCAGAGTCGTTACATTTTAGAAAAGTTCTGCTGAGTCATTCCTTTTCTTATCGATTCAGAGAAGTCGATTGGAATCATACCTAATAGATTTTGATGAAGCTAATATATTTTTTAAATTAAATAAAGCTTAATAACCCCCTAATTTCTGAATTTAGAATGGAATTTTTAATTTGAAGGCCAATTTAAGGTTTCGAAATCAGCTCTAAATGTATATATAATCGAAATTTTCATTTCATCGTCATCGTTTCGTGGAGCGTTATCGAAATCGGTATCTCTTGTCTCAAATTGCGGTGCGTAATTTAATTTACTGTATTCTCGACCGTGAAGTTTTTTCTCTAAATATGACAGAGTTTAGAAGCTTTTGTTTAAAATAATCAAAATTTTTATTATTAAAGGTATCGTATATTAAAATTTCATTGTTTACCATTATTTCTTTAAAATACTCTGACATTGAACTTAGGCCTAACTTTTCAAAATTAGAATCATGCACTTATATAGTAATCTCTTTTAATTTTGTTATTATTGTTTATTTAATTATATATTTATTTTAAGCCCCCATTATCTCCTTACCCATTTTTTATAAGGAAAAAGCTAGAGTTTAATTCCAAACATGTTTGTTTGTGGCGTTATTTTCCTTTGATGACATACACGGTACACGTTGTACTTCACTAAGGATTTTCTTCAATATTTATCTAAATTTTTATTTATATTTTACTAATTTATTGTACATTTTGGTAATTGATTTGGTACTTTGTTTAGCGGCGGCAACCTGACATTAAAAATGAAAGATCATTGAAAAAAATTGCGAGACGACGTCATGTATTACAAATTATTTCAAGTGACGTCACAAACATTCACCAATCGAGAGGAAAAAAATTAGCTACAAAATATTAAATACATATATATATTTTAATTTATTGTAAATTTTATTATTTAAAGTTATTCATAGTTAACACGTGAGTGAAGGTTTTCTCAAATTTCTTCTATTTATTTAAGATTCCACTTGCTTGTTGAAAGTTGGTAAGTTTTTTTTTTTCTTATGGAGAATGGAATAAAGTAGAAGTATTATTTTTATCCTTAAGTAAAACTTTATGAAGAAGGAGAAACATCCTCTAAGCCTTTTTTCTTTCAAGGCGTACCCCTTCAATATGCTTTTCGTTTCAGAGTAGCCCCATTTCTCATTAACATGATCCCCCTCCACTCAACTAAATAATGCAAACAAGCTCTGTGTCAGTAATCTTTCTATCATATAATCAGTGCAAATTACATCAACAATTCTAACCATTTAGTTACTTTTCTTACCATTTTTGTTTGACAATTATAACAGTTTTTGTTACTTTTCTAACCATTTTTTTTTTAGCCTTTTTTATTATTATTGATATTATTTTTATGCATCCTAAGTTGGGAATCACTGCTCTAAGCCATCGTCTGAATTGAACACAAATAATTTGCATGAAAGATGCTCAATGGGTTTAAGTAATAGATCAAATTTTGGCCAAATAAAATCATAAAATTAATACCAATTACATTGACAATTCTAACTTTTTTTGTTACTTTTCAAACCAATTTTGTGGGTTTTTCAGTAATTTTTGTCATTTCAGTCATTACCAATACTACTTTTATATACTGTACTCTAAGCTATTGTCTGAATTTAACACACATAATTCACATGAAAAATGCTGAATTGATTTAAGTGATCAAATTTGTGCCCCCCCCCCAAAAAAAAAAAAAAAAAATTGGGTTAATTTTATTTATTTTTGCTATGATTACTTCTGGATGTTTGTGTAATAATTGCACTGTCTCTGCAATCTTTTTCTTTTGAAACAATGTTTGAGGGGACAGAATATACTAGTTTTATTGACTAGTATACAAATCCTAGTTATATACTAGCATTCGTGATTTTTTATATAAATGACAGTTACTTTCTGCTTGTCTTTGATAGAAAGGCATAAAAAATATACCAATGATTTTTTTTCCTGAATACACTTCTAAAATGATGAAGTTCCTAATTGGCTTATATTAAATAGCATAATTTATAATTTTTGATTTAATTAATAATAATTATAGAAAATATTTAAAATGAAAATTAGTGTAATTAATTAATAGCATAAGTAACAAATGAAATAAATTGATTTACATGACATTTTTAATTTGCATTCACTATTTGGTCTGCTCTCTTATATTTGTCTTTTTTTTTTTTTTTTTTCAGGCATCTCATTAGTTGCTTGCCTATTTCCACTAGCAAGTTTCTCATTAAAGGTGAGTTTCTTTTCCTTCTGATTCTGTAGTTTTTGAATACTCTAAAGGACTAGATTTTATTATGACACTTTAATCATGTCTTTATTTATGGAAGGCTGAGTGATTTGCAGGGTTCATAATTTTTTTGATGTTTTTAAAATAAAAATAAAAAAATCGATTTTTTTATTTAATTTGGATTTTTTAAAATTTAAATCAGATTTTCAATTTTTTTTTAAAATCTCACAGTGTTATTGTTTTTATCACTTTTCTTTTAATTTATAAAATATAAATTATACATACACATACATGCATGTTATAATTATCAATATATATTATTAATGTTATACAATTTACATAAATGATTCAAAGGTAAAATTTTAGCCCATGGAAAAAATCTATATTACATAAAATGAATGGAAAATTACAAATCGGGTGTCAAAAATCAATTCATTCTTCAGTATCTTAGTTAAAATAAAAATAACTGCAACACATAAAAATTTTAAACAAATTTGAAAGTTAATTGTAAACCTAATTAAATTTTGTTTTGTTAAGCGGCTGGCATACAGAATATACTAGAGTTTAGCAGCTTTATTAATCTATTTCTACTGTTCAAATGTACTAAACGAAAGGTAGAAAACATTCATTCCACTGAAGTAGATAAAGTTATTGCAGTAAAATGCTAATTGATGAATTAAGTTTTTGAGTATCAGGCTCTTCAATAACTGTAACAAATACCTTACCTTCCACCTTTCTAAAAAGTCTGAGATCTAGTATGTTAGATTCAAAAGAAAAATCATTGATTGGTTCAGATTTTGGTCAAAAATTAATATATGGATCATCAAAATGGAGCACTCAGTCATGCAGTTTTATTTTATCACAACTTGCAGAAGTTTTTCAAAATACTAATATGTAAATATTCCAACATTTAATATATTTCTGTTCAGATTTCCTTACTGTCGCAAGATTATTTTGAAAGCATTTTCTTCTAAACTTTACATTGTATATTACTTTTTGACAAAGATTGGGCTTTATCTTTCTAAAACCTGTTTGATTATCTTTATTATATAAAACTAAATTAGATTAGGGATTAATCTAGGGCTAGCCAAAAAGCTAACTGGAGGCTCTTTTTGCTCCAAAAATATTTAGTGGATTAGCCAAATAGCAACAGCCAAAAAATGTGCTATATCATTCCCATTTTATTGTTCCAAATTTCATAAACCCGCTGCTTGTCGCGCAGGGAAAAAAATATCCTACCCTACTGCGTTTACAACTTAATTCAAAATTTCTCTTATCCTCTCCAAGTGAGTATCTTAAAATACTGTAAAGGCTCTGAGTGTTAGGCGAAGATACTCTCAAACAGATGCTACTCTTATGGGTAGGTTATTTGCTGATATCATTTATATTTTAACATTAAACTTAAAGCTGAATTCTATCTCTACATTGGATTTTTTTTTTTTTTTTTTTTTTTTTTTTTTGGCTGTAAATATTTTTTAAAGTTACTTTCACTTTCAAAACCAATTCTGAAAATTAGTGTCATTATAAAAAGATACCTGCAAAATATTTAGCATTAACTTGCCAGTATCTTTACCGGGGGGGCCACAAGAGTCTTCAGTATGCCTCTTGAGTATTGGGTTTAAGTGCTGGCACAAAAATATCGGTCGTTTTAAGCATACATATTTTTTATGAGTTTGTATTGTTTCTTTATAGCAAGACATCAGTGTTTTTCAAAAGTTTTCTTTGGCATGTTTAATATTAGATAAAAAAAAAAAAAACAAGGAAAATCATTACATATTATTGGTATTGAAGCTCAACGAACTGTACAAATACTGAAAAAATCTATTTATGACAAGGTGTCATTTTTGTGTCAGTACTGAGGCCTAGTATTCAGAATGCAGTGGTTTCCAAACAGCATGATGTTATTTGCATCTGATGAAACTCCAGCATATGTTATGGCAAAAAAAATGAAGATTGTACATGATACAATGCACGCTAACTCTGTATCATCAATGTATCAGATGCTTGTCATATGCTTTCAGATTAAAATATTTGCTTCCTAGCAACATCACAAATAAAAGTGATGAAAAGTGTAGTACCATAAAATCCCGTTAATCCGCCCTTCCCGATCAAACGCCCCCTTCCCATTTTATAAAGAATTTGAAATTTTGACTTTTAAAGAGTTTGACTTTTTCAGTTTTTTATAATTTCATATAAGTTTTAATTTGTAATTTTTGTTAATTTTACTGAATTCATGCTCTTCGTGAAGGACGAATAAATTTATTTCTAAAAAAATTCATGATATATCATTGGTAATCACAATCTTACCAAATATAATTATGTATTAATCAAGCTGTTTCGGTTAAGTCTGGCTTAACCTGAAATAAAACTTCCTTATTTTATCAGTTTGATAAGAATCAGTAATGTACCTTTATGAGGCAAGTTTCATGGAATAATTTAGGAAAAATACATTTCATGTTCATAATGAATACTTAAGGATACTTTCTTGATTATTAACTTGACTATTAAAAAATATTTAAATTTTTGTTATAGTTTATTTCTTATTTTAATATTTTATTATATTGTAAGGATTCACTATAGTTTAATTGCATTATTAATTACATTCTAATCATTGTTTAAAATATGTAAGAAAAGCAATGACCAGAAATCTGCAGAATTCTAAAATCCGCACAATCTCTGGTCCAGGGCTGTGCGGATTTGAGGGAGTCTTCTGTATATGTTTTTGATCGATACGTTTGTTTACTTTTACCAAGAAAATATTTGTTTTGTTTTCATTTGTTGTTTTGCTTCCTCCTCTTATAAATTGCATCACTGCTTCTTACTTATGCAAAAGGGTCATTCCATATCAAATCAACCAAAATAATATTTTTGAACCTTCATGATTCGGATTTTTATGTGTTTTTGTTTATTTGTTGTACTTATCAAGATAATAAGAAAAACCATGATTTCTGATTTTTTGGGCTTTTAGTTTTTGTGTTATTGACTTTCAAAAAATGAAAAATTGCTGAAAATTGACTCCACTTTGACACCTTTAAAGAGCTGTAGACAAATTGGAACGTTTTATGCGATCGTTTGACTAAATTCGTGCTTTTTTGACATCTTTTTGCCAAATTCTCACTTTTACGCAAACCTTTGTCATAATTCATATTTTTTACAAAAACCTTGGATGAAATTCGCTTATTTTATGTGATCCTTTGATCAAATTTTGCGTTTTTCCACAAAATTTTGACTAAATTTGCGCTGTTTTCTCGACTCTGACAAATTTCAAGTTTTTCTCATGATCCTAAATCGAAATTTACATTTTTTCAAGTGATCCTTCAACAAAGTTTGCAATTTTTTTTCTCCGTAATTTTTATTCGATGCCCGTAACGCCGTAACTTTTGTTGTGTGTCCGTAATAAATACGGATAAATCGCAATACTTGGTATCTCTATGGCCGTCATAAACAAAACCCAAATTGTTATTACCTGATATTAAAAATATTAATATTCATGTTTATTTGTATTACAAAAACTACTTTATGGATTAATAGTAATATTCAAACTTTAAACAGTGAATTTACAGTTACTTTTTTTAACATGGGAAAACAAGTATAGCAAATTTAGCATACATGATGATACAAAAATATTAATTTGCATAGGAACCCATGGTCATCCCATTATGAAAGTTGGCATACACATAGTCAATTAATGTCTTTAAAACATACATTTTTTTCAAAAAAATTAAAGAGGTGTTTTTAAAATTTTAAAATTTTTTATAAAAATTAAAATTTTTAATAAATTAATAATGTTACATATGATTTTAAAGATCATGAAAAGCAGAAGAGAATGACACCAATTTGAGCTTTCTATGTCAAATAGTTTTTTGTTTACAGCTGTTTAAAGGTGTCATAGTGGAGTCATTTTCAGCAATTTTTCATTTTTTGAAAGTCAATAACACAAAAACTAAAAGCCCAAAAACTCAGAAATTTTGATTTTTCTTATTGACTGATACTACCACTGTACCAAAAATTTTAAATTTCCGAGATGTGAAGGTTCAGACCATTGGTTGATTTGACATGGAATGACCCAAAATTTGATTTTTGACGTTTTTTACCAAAGTCCTGGCGAAAATATTATTTTGCCAACAAATTCGCCAACCATAGCAACAACTAAAATTTTTATAATAATCTATATTATTTTCTTTTACTATAACTAAAGCAATGAGTATTATATCTTATTTAATTATTCATTTTACAATAATAGGTTTTATTGATCCCTTCGTGATTAGTTAATCTTTATCAATTTATCTCTTTTATTACTATATAGATATCTAGTATTTATTAAAAATCATAATATTATCTACAAACTTTATATCAATAAGTTTTTGATAGGACCAACTATTACTGCAGAAAAAGGGAGGGGGTGATAATGTAAAAAATCCATAACTTCGTCGATTCACAAAATTGCCTAATCAGCTTAACTTATAAAGTCAAGCCAAAATCTGATCAAAAAATTTGTGTCCATCTGCAATCGAAATGAGGGAAACTTAATTCACATTTTAATTGCAATATAAAATGAAAGTCGACATTTACTTCTTTATTATCACTTTTATCTTTTAAAAAGAAAAATAAACGTCTACTATATACCCATTAATATTCAACTGTAGATTCTTTAAACAACAACAGCAGCAGCAGCCAAACGGGTTGTCTAAATTATTGAAAAGTGTTCACTAAATAGAGGTGTCTACTATTCGGGAGAATCCGTATGGAGATTTTAATGTACATGCTAATACTCATGAATAACACTTTTCTATGTAAAAGCTTAAAAATATTCACAATTAATAGTGTTTGTCATAGAGCTTTTATAGTACAGTCAAAGTTCTATAATCTGCACAAGTTGGGGCCAAAGGTTGTGCAGATTAAGGAATGTTGTGAATTAAAGGTCATTTTATTGTTCCTAGACAGCATTTTAATTTTATAATAAATATAATATGAAAAGATAAATATGGAATCTAATATGCTATCTCAAAAATGCCTTTTTAAAATTATTTTATTAAAAAATTTATATAAGCATGCATTTAAATAAAAATAATTATATGTCCTGTAATACAGTTTGTTTTTTACTGTTAATAAAATAACAGAGTTACATTTTTAAAAAATGCTATTTTTATTGTGATTTTTTTTTTTCAATTTTTTTATTAAAAAAAAACATTTTTGGATCACGAATTTGTAATTTTTCTTAATTGTTTAGTTCACTGTTTACATTCGTAAAGTAACGCAAATTATAGGAAATTGCAGATTATGGGTGCGCGTATTATAGATCTTTGACTGACTATAGTTTTTATCGAGCAAAGAATTTAGACTTTTATCTGAAAAATCAGCCTCAAATCCTTCTTGCAAAACTGTAAACTCAGTTTAAAACTGACCAAAACCCAAAATAATGTAAATCAATCAGACCTGAAAACTACACGGAGTTTTAAAAAAAATAGAACCCCATGCGACCTATCACAAAAATACAAAAATCAACCTTATCAATAGCAAAAAAATAGAAGTCAACCAGTCGCAAATTCAACCAGCAGCAATAAAATACTATTCAACCCAACCCACAAAGAATGTCGATCAACAAAATCCAAACCCGACTACAAAAAGTGGGTTAACTGCTGCCAAACCTAACCTGCATCAAAAAGATAAAAGTCAACCGGACCCTCAGCAAAAAGTAGAAGTGAACTGCTACCAAACTCCTCGTAGAAAAAAAAAAAATTAGAGTTAACCTGCAAAACAACAAAATATAAAAGTAAATCGGACCAAAACTCGATCCACAACAACAACAAAAAAAAACTAGCCCCGGCCTCATCTACAATTAAAAAAAAAAATAATCCGTACCGGAGCAGTGGGTCTGATTAAAAACTCCAAATTTCTGAAATCGCCTTTCCCCTATTAAGAGATCTTCAGATCTGCCCTTGTTCACAACCTGTACATTTCGGTTTGATTCCTAGGAATCGCTCCTTTCCAAAGTCATTATGTTTCGGAACGACTCTGAAAAATCGGTCCATTTCCATGTCAGTACATTTTTGGCTGATTTAGAGGAATCGCTCCTTTCGGAAAAGTTGCATTTTGGAACGACACATAGGAGTAGCTCATTTTCAAAGTCACTAGATTTTGGAAAGATTCCGCGGAATCGTTCCAAAAAGGAACAATCCGGATGAGTCGTTCCTTTTCAGAATCGTTACGAATGGATTTTCATGATGCTGATATACAGTCGAACCTCATTAATACGCGAATCAGGGGTTCGATCAAAATTCGCGTATTAACCGAAGGTTGCAAATTTTCGTCGAGTGGTCTATCTAATGACAATCTATGCGGAAAAAACACACTTTTTGTCAATTTTTTGCGTTTTTGTAAGACATAAAATGACATTCTATTAATTTTAATTGTGTGCTTATTAAGTAAGAACGTTTGAAAGCTGAAAATTGAAATAACCGTTATTTTTTCAAGTAAAAATTCTATGTATTGATTTATAATTTTTAACTTCTCAGTGATGGAGAGAGCCTTTCGTTTAATATGTTTTGCTCCTTCCGCCATAGTTTAGATTAAATTATAAAGCATAGATAGGTATCATAGGCTAGATAATACTGGGAGCGACAAGCAACTCTCCTTTTAAAAATATCACAGCACTGATGAAACAAAGATTGAAAAAACTCTCGTGATTAATCTGCGATTGTAGTGCATGTTCCATCTATTGGTTCTACCGCTCTAATTTAGGGGAGAGGGGGGTCACATCATTTCTTAATTATCGGCAAAAGTTCTTTTCATTTTTTCTTTTTATAAATACTAGCTGACTCGCGCAGTCTGCGCCCGGGAATGAGCCTTACATGAACTTTAAATTTGTATGATTTTATAAATTTAATTCTCTTTTTGACTGCATTTATAATTTTAAATGACAAAAATCGCAAGAAAATATTGAATTGAAGGTAATTTCTGCTTTGCGTAGTTTGATTTTTTGACCCTATGAGAACAGAAAGTGAGCGAAACTACGACAAAACACTCAGTTTTTTACTGATTTCAATAAAAAGAATATTGCCCAGTTAAAATGATGGCATTGAGCTCACAGGCTGCGCATTCTAATTGTACATTAAAGCCTTATATTTTCAAGGATTAATTCCGTTCGAAAAAAAATTAAGAAGGGGAAACAGCTCTCTCTCCCCTTTCCTGTTTTTTATACTTAATCATTGAACCTCCTAAACTATCAAAGACATGCTTTATCATATAAAAAATCTATATCCAAAATTCAGAGCAAACCGGATAATTCTTAATAAAAACTCATTTAGCATTTATATAATTTAAGAGGAGTTATCTCCCTCTATTATACTTAAGGGAGACCCAAACCCCTTTTTCGGCCAAAAATCAGCAAAATTTCAAAAAAAAATTTATCTCAGAAAACGATAAAATACATATTTGCGAATATCCATGCAAAATTTCAGAACTCGGGGACACTTGGAACAGGTAGAAAATGAGCTTTAATTGTACTCACTGTAGAGTTTACAGGACTAGCGGCCATTTAAAAAGTGTTTTCCTAAAAATGACTTTTTTCATATTTTGCCTAAGTTTAAAGTACTAAGGCTCAGTGGAAAAATGATTTAGAAGCAAAGTGTTTGTTTTTAGAATCTTAAAAAAAATTGCATCAAAAATAAGGAGAGATATTTTTTTTTAACTATTTCTGAAAATTTTACATAAATTGGTAAACATGAAAATTATAACGAATTTAAGAAAACTTACCATGTGTATATATATATGTATATATATATATATATATATATATTTAGCCGATTAAAATAGAAAATTAAAAATATCTCTCCTTAGTTCTTTTCTATATACTATAACACTATTTAAGAAATTTTAGTAATACCAAAATATTGAAAATTGAATGAGGAGTAGTAATTTTAGAAAGTGTATTTTTCGACAAAAAAAATCATAGAAAATATACTTTTTAATAAAAAGTGAATTTTTTTGCTAATTATTCCTTACAAAAAGATTCTTAAGTAGTACACCAAAATTCATTACTTTAAAATCAATAATAAAAATTTTGGGATTTTTTCTTACGGAACCATTAAATTTCCAAAACTATTCAGAGATTTGAACGAAATCTGACAATCCTGCTTGAAAAACCCATTTATATAAATTAAGGGGAGGGGCATTAGAACCCCCGTTTCCCCTATTTATAATTATTCAATAAACACCTAATAACAGTCACGGAATCGCCTCATCAGAATGATCCTATATCTAAATTTTGAACAAAAACTGTTAATTTTGCATGAAAAACCCATTTATATCAATTAAGGGGAAGGGCATGAGCCCCCCGTTCTCCCTCTTATACATATCGAATGAACTCCAAAAACTAATCAGGGAAGCGCTTTGTCAGGATATACCTATATACAAAATTTCAAGTGGATCGGATATTTTTATCATGAGTTATCGCGTTACGTACGAACATACATATACAGAATGGACGGGCACATAAGCTCTCAGGCTATGATAGCCTGTGAGCTAAAATGTTTTATAACAATTATTTTCTAATTTATTTATTGTTAATTAGCGTCTCATGATAAGCCAAAAAAGCGTCTTCGCGAGGACCCTGATTAAAAATCTCTAAATGCTACATTTTTTTAAAATTTGGATTGATTTTTTTTTTAATTTAACTTTGATTCGAATTTGAATTGTGGTTTTATATACTCTCCAAATGAAAACAGGTGTTTTTCAAAGCAAACATAATGTCTTTAACGCTAGCCTCGTTTCGCTTATGAGATTCATTGGGAGAGTTTTGATTGGGCAGTCTTGTGCCAGTCTCGGATCGGAGTACAAATCTAGTCAGCGTGTGATTTTTTTTTGGGGGGGGGGGAATGCTCAATTTAATTGTTTTTAAATAAATGTTGCATAAAAAAACATAATTTAAATAATTGTTGTATAAAATGCTTGAGAAAATACTTCATCTAAAAACTCGTATGTTTAGAACTGATCTCATTCGCGTATTAAACGTAGGTTTTTCTTTCTAGGGACCGATAAAATTTCACGTATTAAACGGGTTCGCGTATTAAAGGGGGCTTTTTATATGCATAAGATAGGAGTATTTCAAGGGACCAAAGAAAATCCGCGTATTAAGTGGGGCACCTATTAACGGGGTTTTGATTGCATTTTAAAAATTAAATAAGCACAAAAATTAATTAAAATTAAATTACAATAAAACATTTTTGTTTTTTAGAATGTTCAAACTGACGAAAATAATTTTGTACAGTTAATAATCTGGATCAATTTTACCCTGCAGAAGTCTATAGCACATTTTACACTCAAATGATTTCAGAGTTTAAAGTGCATGAAGCCAAAGTTAGAAAATACTCTCTCAATTGATGCTGAGCTAGCAGGGCTTGATAGCAAAAGCATTACTAGTTGAGCAAGTTTGGAGGCAGGGCGAATTTTCGGATTTATGACAGTTTTTTCTTTTTTTCTGTAGATAATATATAATACAGTAATAGTGAATTTTTAATATTACATCTACTGTTGTACATGTGTGACATACATTTAATGGGAAGTTTTACAGATCCGTGTAGTATTTGAGGTTTTTGACATGACGGTTTAAATCAGTGTTTAAACTGGATAAAACCACACACTGTCAAATACCTACCAACCCTGGTTTACAACAATTACTCCATTTCTTCAAAAGTGTAAAGAGGATTAGAGAAATTAAAATCTTTAACTATAAAATAACCATGTCATTACATAAAATTTAACTAATTTTCATTGAGTACTTGGTCACTACTTTTATATTGTTTGTCACTTTTTTTTCAGGTACCTGAATAGTTGTGTGTATCTATTTGTTCCATGTTTTATATTTCTTAATGTAGGCAAGTCTTTTTATTTCATCAAGCAAGTCTTTAATCTAAGGTGACGAGTGTTTCCTTCTGTTTCTATACCTAATAAACAATTTAACGATCAGATTATATAATATTTTAATGTCTTCATTTATAAAAGGCTGGGTGACTTGTAATTTATCAGCACAAGTTACCCAGCATAGAATCAACTTAATCAAATGTGTGATGTTATTTTACTTTTTGCTGAATCTTAATTTAAAATTTCATTGCAAAGTAAGGATAGATATTTGAAAATTTCTAGACAAAACATATCCAAAAATTTTCTATATATCAGTTTTCTTACTGCAACATACTTGCCAAGTATTACATATTAGGTGTAAGATTTACACATTTTTGCAAATTTTTTTTTTCCAACCTCCATTTTTCCCTCTTAAATAATGAACTATTTTCTAACTGCTTTTAATTATAAATACTTAAGGGGGTATATTTAAATCTAGTTAAAAACAGGGGTGCAGAATGTGTTCGATCCGGCGATCTAGGATCGGGGGAAATTTTAACCATCTGGGGAAATTTTGCAAGAAAAAATACAATTGATTTCAATATTTTAACAACGAATTCCATAATTCCCTGAAATTAAAAAGAAAATTCACTACAAATGCACAGATTCGTAAAGCAAGCTTCACAAAATCGGTTTCAGAATAATATGCAACGAACATCAGGGGTGATTTTCCGGTAATTTAAGGCATTTGGTGCAAAAAAATTTAAAATCTGTCAAAAATCTGGAAATCGAGCCATGAATCTTGTTAAAAAAATATGGAAAAAGCATGCATTTCGTCAAAGATCGCAAAATAAACACAAATTTCTTCAAAAAATAGTGAAAGAACCGAAAGTTCCATCAAAAGATCGCAAATTTTGTCAAATTGCGAAACGAAACGCATATTTTATTACAGTTATTATTTGCACACACACACACACACACAAAAAAAACTCTACTCTATTGTAACTTTCAGAAAATTGTGAATTTTATATTTTTCTCCCCTTCAGAATCATTCCAGCCATATATACTCGGGTATACATTAAGAAATATTGGACAAATAAATTTTCTGTATCTACGGTAATGCAGCATTTATCTATAGCATACCGTAAAATTTGGGGGAAATTTTCATGAGGATTGGGGGAAATATCGGGAATAAAAACATTTTCTGCACCCCTGGTTAAAAAATGAGCTTGTTTCATTATTAAAAAATATAGAATTTTTAATTTGTATTGTGTATAAAGGATAACTTTGTTTTTAAGTAAATTTTGCCTGTATATTCTATTAAAATTTGAGAATTGTAGATCTATTAAAAATTAGTGATGCAATGGATGATGGTTTCAGTAAATATTCAGTATATTCCTTTCGGCATTATTATTTTTTTTGATAATGATGTTTTAAGTAAAGCACACAAAGTTACTATTGTTGTACTAAATGTCGTTCATGTGCTATTTTATAAAAAGTTATTTAAAATGCTATTTAAATATTTTGTCATTTATATATTAATCAAAACTTTTTGGTTGTTAAGTCTGGCTAAACCTGAATTAAAACTTCCTTACTTTATGACTTTGATGTGAATTAGTAATATACCTTTATGAGAAAAGTATAATTTAGTGAAAATACATTTTCATCTTTATAATGAATATTTAATCATACTTTATTGATAATTAACTTGACCTTGTTTTTGATATTTTAAAAATTATCTATTTCTTTTTTTAGTTTATTTCTTATTTTATTATATTGTATGTATTCATTATAGTTTCGATTTTATTTTTAATTATATTCAAATTACTATTTTTAAACAGTAATTTGAATATAATTAAAATGTAAAAAAAGCAATGACCAGAAATCTGCAAAATTCTAAAATCTGCACATGCACAATCTCAGGTCCAAAATGCACAGATTTCAGGGAGTCTACCGTATTTTGAATCCAATTGGTCTTTGGCAATTTTAAATATAATTGGCTATTAACAATAATTTACGGTGATCTACATAGATTATAGATGGCTACCAAATTAACTGACGTTGAGATATGAAATTTGATTCATTAAATATTACATGAGTTAGGCTCAACACATATTGCAATACTCTTCCCTTAAACTTAATTCTTGGGAAAAAAAAGTGGGGAAGTCTTTTGTATAGGATTATTTGCAGTTTCTTCATAAAACAAAGGAGGGGCATTAACAAAAGAATCTGGAGAAAAGCAGTCTACCCGACTTGATGGAATGATTTTCCTTTTGCCGGACAAACTTCTCTTTCCTACAAAACTCCTTAAGATCATAAACACCGCCTCGCCACAAAAAACGAGCCGACACCGAAGTTTAAGAAGTAGTCAAAAGTGTTTGGACCTTTAGACTTGTTTATATTTCACTCCGTCAAGCAAACTTTTTGAAAATTAAGTAGTATAATACTTCACGTAACAAAATGATACTAAAGATTGATTGGGTTATGTGACCGAATTATTTTTGCATGGCAAAATTCATGATTGGAGAGCTTGTTATGTGAATTGTTGCCTCCATAAATTAGTATATTTTCACTCATTTAAGAATGAATCGTTTGTGTGTATTTTGATGGAATTATAATACAGTAGACTCCCTGAAATCCACACAGCTTGGGACCAGAGGTTGTGCCAATTTTAGAATTTTGCAGATTTCTGCTCATTGCCTTTTTTACATCGTTTAAACAGCAATTTGACTGTAATTAAGGTACTACTTGGTTATCCCGTCGACTGCCTTCGCCAAATTGCACAAATCACCTAACTAATATCCAAATTATATATACTGACATATTTTTATTTTAAATAACGAAAAAAATTAATAAAGCATTAATGATAAAAATACAAATAAAGTCAAAATAAAAATAACTTGATGACGTTTTAAATAAGTATATAGCATTTAATGTCTATGAATGTGGCATTCAAGATCATCCATTATTGGCATTTAATCTTCTAGTTTGGTGATTATTTTTTGGTCGATGGGATAACCAAGTCGTACCATAATTAATAATGAATTGAAATTATAATGAATGCTTACTATGTAGTAAAATATTGAAATAATAAAAATTTAGATATTTAAGAAAAATATTAAAAGCAAATGTCAAGTAAATAATGAATAATGCATATTTAAATATTCATTACGAAGATGGATTGCATTTTTCTTAAATTATTCATTGAAACTTTCCTCATAAAGGTGCATTACTAATATATATCAAAATCATAAAGTAAAGAAATTTTCTTTCAGGTTTAGCCAGATTGGATAATTAAAAAAAAGCTTGATTAATGCATATACATTTGGCTAAAAGATAATGATTACCAGTGATATCAGCAATATCTTGATTTTTTTTTTCAGAAGTAAATTTATTCTTTCTTCATGAAAAGGCATAACATTAATTAAAATTAAGATTAAATTATATATGTAGTATCAATATAAAAATAGTCAAATTTTGTCCCTAATTCTGAACTAAAAATTTCTGTAAATTGTGTGCGGATTTGAGGGATTCTACTGTATAAATTATTAGAAGTATTAGGTTGTTAATTTAATTTTCACTCAAGTAATCTCAAAATATCCATATACTTCAATGTAAATCATCTCTGAAATATTGTTTACAAATCATTACTATAAAAGTGTAACTTTTATGCCGTTTTATACAGAAAAATTAATGGATTAAAACTGACCGTTTGGCATATGAAAAGTGAAGTGACCATCCTGACAAACTGTGGATGACAGCCAAATGCTTTGTGCTTAACGATTCCAATGCGTACAATATTGGGTGACTTATCACATGCACCTGCTACCAAGAGTACAAAATTGGTTAGCATAGCATATAAAAGTGAAGTACTTCACAGTAATGCCTTTGAGTAATAATTGTTCGAGTGTTCACTTTAAAATTTGGCATGTACTTTAAATTTAACTAATTCTTTGTCTTACTTGCATATAAATTCTATACCCGCATACACAGCGCTCAATGAAAGTATTTACATGTCTTAGAGAAAGTTGCTGCAGAGGGATTTTCAACTGTGGTGCACATATTCCTTAAATGAAATAAATTTTCGCATGTATGCAGTTAGTAGATACAAATCAGTCTATCCTATACAGGGCCAGCAGAAAAATGTGAATATTTTTCGAATTGTTCATGGCAACAGCTGAAATTGGGTTTTCAAGTTTGTTATGCGTTTCCATAGGGTTGAATCAGAAGTAATTTTTTTAACTTATGTAACGCTGCAGTTTTGTTTCATTATTCCGAAAGTGTTGGAGAGTGTTTTATGATCTACGTTTAACGTATGATTTTTTTTTCATGTAAAAATTATCTTTAATATAAGATTTAAAACAACTTGACTGTCCGTTTTTAGGTTAAAATATTTATAAATCAAAAATCGCTTTCACTCTCTTTCAATAAATGAGAATTACAATGTGACCCCACAATATAATTGAATGAGCCCACAATAGTCACAGAAAAAGTACACAAAAAGACCCGGATGATTATGTAAAGTCTATGGGAGCGTTCTTTTCTAATATCTCGCTCAAATTTTAATATTTTTACATGATTTTTTTTGCATAGGCTAGCTTAAAACGATCTACAACCGGGCTAGTTTTTGCTTTTTCGATTTTCCTCATATATTTTTTATATTATGATAGTTTCAATTTCAGAACCAGTTTAAACCGGTTTTGAAAGTTAAAATATTTTTTTTAAAAAAATCTGAAACCAAAATCGAAAAAGTAAAAACTAGCCCGGTTGTAGATCGTCCTAAGCTAGCCTATGCAAAAAAATCATGTAAAAATATTAAAATTTGAGCGAGGTATTAGAAAAGAACGCTCCCATAGACTTTACATGGTCATCCGGGTCTTTTTGAGTAATTTTTCTGTGACTATTGTGGGCTCTTAAGGGGCTACTTCATTCAAATGAAAAGACCCTAATGCTAACCCAATGGAAGAAATTTATTAAGATATCTCGGTTGCATTTTAATATTTTTAAACGATTATCTTGCATTGGATAGCTATGATCGATCTGTATGCAGGCCTTTTTTTTCGTTTTGTTTACCGATATTTTTTACGAGGACGCTTTCATTTTCGGAACCGGTTTGGAAAGCGAAAGTGTCCTCCTAAAAAATGTCTGCAACCAAAATCGAAAAAATGAAAAACCAATCAGGAAAGGACTCCGTCTATGCTTCGACCAATGAAGTGAAGGATGAATTCCAAAATTGAGTGTACACTGTTCAAAATCTGCTTCATTTTGTTGCAACGCACTCCACTGCTTGTATATAATACCTCTATTCCAACCAATGAGAAAGCTCCATTTCACGGCCAAGTAACCGTTTTCTACACAAGCAGGGGATTGCGTTGCAACAAAAGGCAGCAGATTTTTAACAGTGTATGGAAAATAAGGTACCGCGAGGCGATTCCAACCGGGATTGCCAAGCAATACCACATGGGGTATTGGCGAGCGCAGTTAGCAGGAATAGCCTACAACTTGGAGTCGCGAAGCGATTACGCGGGGGGTTGGCGAGCGTAGCGAGCAGGAGGGCGGAGCCCCCCTAGTATAATATAAAAGGATTGACTATTAAAACTAACATCAAGTCTTATCTTCATAAGCAGAAATAAAATCACAGTATAATCCCTGTAATCTGCACAGCTTAGAACCAGAGATTATGCAGATTTTAGAACATAGATTAGTTAACTATTTTTTCATTTTTCTTGTTCAGTTAATGTAGAATGTAGGTATTTACCTATCTGTTTTTAAAAGCCAATATTCTTGTTTCGTGAAACACAAGTATTTTAATTATTAACCGTTAATTTTCAGTTAAACTAATGTTTTTATAGTTTGATTTTGATTCGTTTGGTAACTTAACAGTCTCGCTATAGAGCTCTGAATGAGAGTTTTTATTATAATAGGCCTCTACATAAAGTGTAGTGCAGAAATAATATCATAGCAGTCAGTCAAATGCCAACCCATTTATTCGTTCCACAATCAAGTGGTCTCTGAGACCGCTCGCATTATTTATGGAGCAATTTTTGTTGCGGAATTTAGAAGTTAACTACTAGTTGCTATCTCACAGACTGCTATTTTTTGTTTTTTCATGGTTAAACTTATAATTTTCAGTTTAACTATAAATACTAGTGAAATTTATTTATACCCTTACATAACTCATTCATTTTAGGAGAAATGGGACAAAAATGCTCATAGCTTATCTTTGCCTCAATCAACAGGACAAAGATACGCTGAGCAATGCTTTTTAAAAATTACAATTTCACTGAATATTGGTTGATGGTGGCACGTGCCTAATGTTCTGATAGAATATAAACTTTAGCCATTTGTCACATTAGTTTAGACCTAAGACTCTTTAAAAAATGTGGAAACTAAAAATTTATTCTGTAAAGTACTGAAAGTAAGTCTCCCCTTCCTTTAAATATTTGCAAGCTGTAAAAAACCTGAATTTATAAATTCCTAATATATCCCCTCATCTCCCTAATTTTACCTATCAATTTCAAAAAAAGTTCCATTACAAGCATTTTTTAAATTATTAGATTTTCCTGTCTGCTAAAGGGTTGGTTTACTTTTGCTACATTACAGTAGTTTAAACTTTGCTTTACCTATTGTCTTTATAATCTAAAAGAAAACCTTTTGATCTGGATTAATTTCTCTTCACGGCCTCATAATATATTATATTTATACTCTACTAAGTGTTCGTTAAAAATCAAAATTTGTGGAAAATCTTCATGTCTGTATATCTTTATCTCACACCTGCTCTGTATATTCTTTAACAGATACCGTAAAATACCGTTAATCCGCCCTTCCCGATCAAACGCCCCCTCCCCACTTTATAAAGAATTTGAAATTTTCAAAAAATCCCGAGAAAGCGCCCTCCCTCCCAATTCTCAAAGGCGATTGAGAGCGAACGAATCATGAATCTTTGATGAAATGCGCGTTTTTTCAAGATTTTTTAATTGATTTCATGCTTGTTTTGGCTTTTTTTTACTAATTTCTCCTTTTTTCTGCGTTTTTTCGACAGAATTTACGTTTAAAAAAGAAAAAACCCAAATTTTTTCAAGTATAAATATTTATGATTCATTCAACGATTCATTCATTTTATGATGATTCATTCCTGTAAATTTTGTTGAACGATCGCGAAAAAATCCCGTGTAAGCGCCCTCCCCTAACTATTGTACGATTTTTCTTTTCGTTTGGGGGGGCGGATTAACGGTATTTTACGGTAATACTTATTTTTTTGTTACATTTATGCTCTGAATATTTGTTTATGATTCTACAAATTGTAATTTCTGCAAAGTGCATTTTTATGCTTTTACTGTATTGATTACACAGTTTTAGATCCCAAATAAAATTATATGTATATTATAATATTTATTTTTATATTACTCTTTTTTATTTATTTCATTATAAAGACAATAGGTAAAACAAAGTTTAAACTACTGTAATGTAGCAAAAGTAAACCAACCCTTTAGCAGACAGGAAAATCTAATAATTTAAAAAATGCTTGTAATAGAACTTTCTTGGGAAATTTATAGGTAAAATTAGGGAGATGAGGGGATATATTTGGAATTTATAAATTCAGGCCTTTTACAGCTTGCAAATTTTTAAAGGAAGGAAAGACTTACTTTCAGTACTTTAAAAAATGTGGAAACTATAAATTTATTCTGTAAAGATGCCCAGCTTAGATTGTTTGAATGAGTATAGCTCTATAAATCAGTTTATACCTAATCTTACTGGTTGTTTTTCAGTTATTATAATAAATTTTCTATAACAGAGATAATATGAATTTTATACTTTAATTTATTGAAATGACATTAAAAAAACTTTTTAAAAACACAATTATAGTTCAGTTACAATGTTAGTTTATTATTGTTGCATGTATTTTTTAAGTATCTTGAACTTTAACAATACTTTAGATACATTCTGTAAAATTAACAAAAAGAATTTTCAAGAATTTCAAAAAACACCTTTCTAATTATTTTTTTAATAGTTTCCTTTTAAACTATCTAAATAAAAAAACAGCCAAATCATACGGGTGGCATATGTTTAAAAAAATGAATTGCATATTTTCAAAATTTTAATAATTCCTTAGATAAAATGTTTTTTAAAACAATATTTGAGTTCAAAAAATTTTTATTAATAATTTTTTTAAATGCCTTATTAAGAATGTCTAAAAAATTACATATCTAATTTAATTGATAATATTTAGAAAAAATAAGCATTTTTATCCAAGATTACATGCTTGACAAAAGATCATTCTCAGCAAAAGATGAACTGTGAGGGGTATTTTTAAATGCTTGTAATTTATGAAAAACTTATTGTTTTAAAATGAAATTTTGTGTAACATGTCTTTAGACATTGTGTTTATGTATAAATTTTCATAGAAATCTGAGACTGTGCGTGACATGGTCTTGATAAAGTGACTTGGAATGTTCCAAATATGACCCTCTCACTCGCCTAATGTTTCGATTATTTCCTACCCGAACGTTTCAATACAGAGAATATTTTTTTTTTCAAATTTTGCTCTTCTGCTTAGACGGTCCCTTAAACCATCATTTGGACTTTTTGAAGCATAATTCAAAAACTACTTGGAAGAAAATTTTGAAATTGACAATTTCCATATAGCGGGGCATAATAAGTGTAAATCTACCAAAAGAATTTGTAGATTGCAAATCATATTTTTTTAATATTAATTTCATAATTCATGCAATTATTTTTCTAAAAATTTTATGTATTTATGTTCAGGTGATATAATATTATAACCACATTAAAAAAATGCCACATTAGGATTATAACTTCAAGGGTTATTAGTAATAAGATGAAAATGTAATTTAATAGAAGAAGCTCTAAAATTTGTATTTTTACAATTAAAACTTACAGGACAAATGAATTGAAATTTCGCTTTTAAGCATAATTTGAACAAAAATTTAAAATATAGAGTCAAAATTGGATGTTGCTATTGAAAAATCTTTTTGTCTGGTTTTCATTTGTATATGGTTATTTGATATGCATAATTTAAAGTAGATTCTAAATCTAATCGTTTGGTACTAGCCACTGTCTTCTGTTATAATTAATTGCAGTGTTAGTACTGGGTAGTTTTTTTTTATTTCACAGCTATACATATTTTAAAATTGTACTTTATTATGTGACTCAAAATAATGCCTACCTTGTTATTTTTGTATTTAAAATGGGACTGCAGAACCTGTTAAAAAATTCTCTCCCCTCACATCTCTTGAACTCTGCTACATTTTGTTGATACCCTCTTCCTCCCCCGTGCAATGTAATTAATGGACCATATCTTTGCCACATTAAAAAGTGTTATTTATCACAATCTGAAAGCCACTCTTTTTCTTCATTTGCCTACTAACGCAAAAACGTAAATTATGCGAATATTTTTTAAATTCCCATTTGGTAGTAAAGGGAAACAATGTCTGATTTCTTGTCAAGTATGTGAGAATAAGTCCAAAATTAAATGTGTTTGTGATTAACACAGGATTTCGAGATTGCGTCACAAAACAGATTTTCATTTCAGAACACGCCTTAAGGGGACGCTTCACCGTTGCTCGGCCATCCCGCTGAAAACAAATTAAACAGGCTATGACTCTTTATCTAATACACTTATAAAAATACGATTTTCACCTTCTGAAAGTTCGATGCCAATATAATGCACTTTGAGAATTTTTTTAATTTTTACTTTTTAAAAAAAGTTGTCCATTTTGAAAAATTAAAAAAAATAACATTTTTTTTTACATTTTTTCACAAATAACAATATTTTATATTTATTTAGATAAGAATGTATTCCATAAATAAAAATAGTTAAAATGTTCAAATTAAAATTTGTAAAACGCTGCACATCGTCATCACTTGCCCATTTTCCTTTGGTGAACAGTGTTATCGATAGTGATGTTATAAATAATAATTCAATGTTAAAACTGTTGTTAGCTTTCGTTTTTTCAAAAACTAAAACAAAATCACTTCACCTTTTTTCATTCACGTATAAAAACATTTCATATTTATTTACTTAGAAGGTGTCACAAATAAAAATTAAATTAAAAAGTTGACATGTTTCGGTTCAGTCATAAGAACCGTATTCATAACATAATGAATATATGTTATGAATACAGTTCTTATGACTGAACCGAAACATGCCAACTTTTTAATTTAATTTTTATTTGTGACACCTTCTAAGTAAATAAATATGAAATGTTTTTATACGTAAATAATAATTCGCTTAATTTTCCTGAAGAGGCTAATTCAGGTTAGCGTAAAGACCCTTTCACTAATGCTTACCGTAAGGAAGAAATTTTTAAAGACATGTTTGCATTTTAACAATTTAAACAATTCATTTTGCGTTGGCTAGCTGAGCCCCACAAGTGGCCGCGAGGTTCTGACCTCTAAACTGGTAGAAGGTAGGTGCTGGGTTCGAACTCAATCGCGACCGTCGGCCTAACCGTTCGGAGTTTTCCGTGGTTTTCTTCGAACCTTGCGTAAATACAGGTTAGGTTCCAGTAGAAAGACCTCCACGGAGGGCATCCCACGCCTTAGGGCCTATATACCACTGTGTAGATAATTGGCCGACATAAATGCAAACAATTACAAGCGTTGGCTAGCTGAGTTCCATTTGTACAAAGGCCGTTTTTTACTTTTTCGATTTTGTTAACAGGTATTCATAATGAGTATACCTTCATTTTCGAAATCCTTTTCGAATGTGAATGCATCCTCTTGAAAAAAATCTGCATGCAAACTCGACATAGTAAAAGAAGGCAGATTTAGAGATCCATTTCAGAAAAAATAAATAAAATACTTGAAAATATTAAAATACAAACGAGATATTTTTATAAATTTCTTCCTTAGGATTAGCATTATCGAGCGAGTTTTTTCAGATGACTGAAGTAGCCTCTTAACACCAAAACTACCGCGAAACGTCATTTTGACGGCTACCATATGGATATTTTTCGGTTCAAACCAGAAATTTCATTATAAAATAAATTTAGAATGGCAAATAATAAAAACGTTAAATAATAAATTTAAAATGGTTTAAATTAAATTTCTAATGTGAAATATTTTTTTTTAAATTTCCTCGAAACTTTCCGGTATTAATAGTGTTAAATCTGACCTTTACAATCAGTGAAGCGCCCTCTCAGGACACTGTTGGTGCCGATTGAATTTCGTGTCGACCCTTTAATGTTCTACATGAAATGGAGACATTTTCTTGACACCGTTTTTCTCTTTTCAGCTGATCACTTTACCGTTAAACATCTAGAAGAAAGAACGCCCCTCTTCTCTCGAAATAATCAAATTGATACAGACTGATCCCTGCCATGCCAGAGACAGGAATCATTTCCACCTATGCAACTGGATCGGACCTCGTCGTCGAGTGGAGGATTTCACACTTCTCCACTCTTGATGAGACGAACGGCGCACAGTACTGGAGTCCTGAATTCTCCTTTGGTGGTGAAGAATGGCGCTTGGGGATCTACCCGAATGGTTCGAGTGTATGGGACTCTTCTGGACACGTAGATCTGAGTCTCCATAAATATTATTCCCGTCACCCCACCCAGGCCCGTAGCCAGGATTTTCTTTCGGGAGGGGCTCAATTTTGGAATTTTTCCATTCTTACAAAAGTGATTTGCATAATTTTCAGCAAAAAAATTAATAATAATCGAGGCTTAACCTAATGTGTGTTCCTGTTAACTACATCAAATATTGTTATTTCATATTTAATTTTTTCAATTTCTGTTGCAATTTTTAGGTAGCTTTCGTATGAAATACTACCTATTGCGATCGCTCCCATGTTGGAATTTCTGAAAAATTTTTGCAGATCTACACCGATCACGACCCCTAGACCCCAAAACTACCATTAGTAAAAAAGTTTATCTATCTATCTATCTATCGGTGTATATCACTTTAATCTGGACACGATAACTTCCATAATTATGCTCAGATCATCTTCAAATTTTTACATAAAATCAAGAGGCATAAAATCTCGGTTAAGTTCGTTAATGGGCAAATTCGGACCAGGGGGTGGAAGTTAGGAGGGTTTTGTGAAAACAGAAAAAACGCGATAACTTCTAAATTAAAATAGATATCAAATCAGTTTAAAGTTTATATTACTTCTAAAAAATGGGCCAAAAGTTTATGCATGACAGATTTTTGATAAAGTTAAAAATGGGCTCAAGGGGCGAAAAAAACCGAGTTTTTTGGGAGAAAAAAAATCATAACTTCATCAATTTATTAGATATCAAATCCAACTAAATGTTTTATAAATGTTCTCAAAATTATATAAAACTTTTGTATTTACAAGTTTTTGATACGAACAACTTTTACCGATGAAAAAAAAACGAAAAGAAAAAGGGGGGTGGAAAAAGAAAAAAATCATAACTTAGTCAATTCTTAAGTAATCAAATCTAAATAAATTTATTTTACATCTTCTCAATAATATCTATGACTTTTATAAAACAAGTTTTTCATAGGACCAATTCTTATAGCAAAAATAAATTAAACAAAAATAGGAGTTGGAGAAAAAACTCAAATCCAAACTGCTTATATTCTGAATCATTTTTAAATTCACTTTTGATTTTAAACGCATCTAAATAGCAGATCCTCCTATTTAGAAACTGTATAATATGACGTATTAGCCAGATTTTTCATAAAGGCGGAATATTTTTCAAAAAAGACTGGTAAAAACGGTATTTTGAACAGAATTTCTCAAAGTGATGATGATTGAAAAGTTGAGGAAGTATAACAAATTGCATTTTTTCTGACTCATTTTTAAATCCATTTTTGATCTCAAACGATTCCAATCTACAGGTCCTCTTATATAGGAACTATATAATGTGACGGATTGGCCAGTTTTTTTGATAAAGGCAGAATATATTTCAAAAAAGGCTGTCAAAATGGGCACTTTGCACAAAATTTCCCAAAGCCATCATGATTAAAGAATTGAGGATGTATTCAAATAACAAATTGGTTATTTTATGACTCATTTTTAAATTCAATTTTGCTCTCAAACGCATTCAATTGACAGTTTTTTTATTATTTAGGAACTATATAATGTGAAAATTCGTCGATTTTTTGATAAAAGCTAAATATATATTTTTTAAAAGCTGTCAAAGTCGGCATTTCGCACAAAATTTCCCAAAGCGATCATGATTTAAGCATTGAGGATGTATTAAAATAACAAATTGGTTATTTTATGACTGATTTTTAAATTCAATTTTGCTTTCAAAAGCATTCCATTGACAGTTATATGTTATTTAGGAACTGTGTAATATGCCGCATTTGTCAGTTTTTTGATAAAGGTTAAATATATATACTTTTAAAGCTGTCAAAGTGAGCACTTCGCACAAAATTTCCCAAAGCGATCATGATTTAAGATTTGAGGATGTATTCAAATAACAAAGTGGTTATTTTATGACTCATTTTTAAATTCGATTTTGCTCTCAAAAGCATTCAATTGACAGTTTTTTGTTATTTAGGAACTATATAATTTGCGTATTGGTCGATTTTTTAATAATAAAGTCAGAATATATTTCAAAATATGTTGTCAAAATGGACATTTGAGCCGAATTTCGCTTAAGATGATTTTGATAAAAACCAGTTTTTACATAAAAATAAATTAAAAATTTTTCAAAAGCGGCCAAAGAAAATTGTTAAACTGGATTTATCTCTAATCATATTTTATTTTTTGTTGTTGAAATGAACACTCTTCGAAATCTACCTCCGCCTATAGGCCAAGCCGACAGGGATTTTAACTTTTAAGAGCACCTCCAGTTTCCAAACCGGTTCGGAAACCGTAGAGTGTTTTTAGGAAAAAACTTCAGCGAAACTTAAAAAGCACAAACTAACAATGTTTGAGAAGAGCCTCAAATATCCTATGGGAAAAACGTTATAAAATATTGAAAATCAAACAAGTAATATGCATTCATTTAAAACACAGGATTGATATTAATGTGCTAGAATTTGACATTACGAGTGCGAGGTCTTGAAACTATTGATCCATAAATGAATTTAATTACACGCATTATTTTTTCCAAAGAAAAATTAATATCTACACCTACAGTCGTATGTAATCATAAAAATTATGTTTGTATTTCACTTTCACTGATTATAATGATTATAAATAATACTCTTGGTACAATAAATTTACTAGCGCAACAGAAGCAATCATCATAATTTCTTCTTAGCCTTAGCCATGATGCTGATTAACTTATCAAGATCTACTGTAGTGTCCTAATGGATGGAAATCGTTGGAAATCTACTCAGTCTATCATCTACCATAACACTTCAAGTCAAAGATTATTATTTTCTTTGTCGAAAAAGATCTTTCAACACTGACTGTTGTTACTTGGCTTTCAACCAAAACTGTCAACAAGTGTTTGATATACTAATTGTAACACGTCACATTACAGTATTAAAACTTTTAGGACCTCTGTGTTGTTGTCAACATTAGCAATTCGTTTGCACCCTAATTTATATTCAGCTTTCACTTGCTACATTGACACTTAATCCTAAAACTTTTGCACCAGATTCTCCAATTTGCTTGCTTTTTTCAGTGAAGCACATCCTGGAAGATGTAACTGGGAATCTCTTAGAATGTCTTCATTTGAAATGAATCCATAATTTAAATTTTGAATAAGACTTTCTACATGGGGAATTAAAATCGTCATATTGCAGTATTTGTTAGCGGGTGTAATTTCAGGGTTTGTACCTGTTGTCTGTCTAAATGTTAGTCTTGGGATCTTTATTACAGTTTGGAAGATGTCTTCCCGAAGTTTTAATACACAATAAAAATCTCACAAAAGATTTCTACTTAATTTTTCTGTATATTTATGTGAAACAATTATGACATCTTTAGCATGGGTTACATCCGATATTACATCACGATTTTTTTTTTGAAGAACTTATTATAACTTTGTCGGACAGAAAACCTTCTGAAAAATAGACAGGCTTGTGAGAAAATGATTATTCTCCCTGACTGCCAAAAAAAGCTCCAGCTGTTGAAGAAATCTTTCATGTGTTTTTCGAAATATTTTCTGAGGTAATACAAATGTAATTAAGTAGCTCAACAAAAGTCAATATGTTTTCATGCCTCTCGATAAATTTTGTGTTACAAGTGCGGAGAAGTCATTTTCTTTTGTTTTTTAGGGTATGATGCAACTGCATTTTGAAGTGCTAAATTTGCCTTTAGCTAGGTGATTCTTAAAAACTGTTTTAACAAGTCCATACTTTGGAGTGACGGGAATCTGTATGCTGTTGGACAACGCAAGATTTAATCAATAGATTTCACAGAGGGGGTATCTAATTTTTAGATATGCTGAAGAATTCTAGAATGACCCCATTAACATGTCCAAATTTATTAGCTACTTCGTCATACACTTATGAGACGCATTTATACATTCCAAGACATAGTTCATCACAATGTTGTAATATTACTTTTCTTGAATTTTTTGAAGAAAAAAGATTTATTGGAATAAAACGTAAAAAAAAAAAAAATCCGAATTATTCGGTTTTGTGAATTTTTTAATAGCTCACATATCTAATACAAATCGCAAGTTGTTCTGCGCTTGAAATGCCCATAGTTTCATCGGCAATTAAGCAAAACCATATAGCGATAATTATTTTGATAATTGATACTTCGGTAATTGTATCCGAGAATATTTAAATGATTTTATTCTAAATTTCTGGAATGAAGTAAATAGCATTTCTACAGATATTTATAATTCATTCTCTCAATTCAATTCATTAATTCAACTCATTCTCTTCAGACTTTGCTCAAAACTTAAACTAGCTCTGAGCTAACAGTCTTTTTTTATACCAATTTCTCTAACTTTAGAGGATCGTCATTGTGGTCACCTCTAAGTGGCTATTTTGTTCTGCACAAAATAAGATTGTTTCAAGTCTTAGTCCAAGAGCTACTCTAATTTCTTTTCTTTTTCTTTTCTGAAGTTTTTTGAAAACCCTACAATGAAATAATCCTATTTCTATTTTCCTGAAGAAATCAAAAATTTGTTTAATAAAATGACATATGGTTTGTGTTAATCTAATTGTATATGTTTTGAGAAAAACATTTAGCCCTTTTCCAATGATTGAAACATGTAGAAAATCGTCTTCCTATTTTTTGTGACCTTTTTATAACGCCGTATACGCATAATACTTAATTTTTCTTAGTCAAATTAATGAAACGAAATTACACTTGATCAAATTTTATTGTGCATAAAGATATTAAAAATTACTTTTTAAAAAGAATTTCTATTTTTAGTGGTACATACCTATTAATAATACCTATAAAACAATATATCCAAATAACCGATATAATGAAGGAATACCATAACTGTGTATAAATAGGTATTTTTACAACTTAAAATGTAATTGATTTTAATGTAATGGAAAATAAAAACAGGCAAAACTTATTTTATTATCATAGAGATAATTTTGTAAAGTATTTTCAATCTTTCGGGAGGGGCTTCAGCCCCCTTAGCCCCCTCCCTGGCTACGTGCCTGACCCCACCAGACATTCATTTTCCCTTTCGCTGAAAACGGCGAAAGGTGAAAAGTACAGAGAAGAACATGTTACAAGAGCATTTGGTAATAAAAACATGTTTCATGAGCTTAGTCGATTCATACCAAGAGAGGAACTCAATAGGAGAAGATCCGAGCTGGCGCCGGACGATGTCCTGACAGTGGTTTGCACCATGAAGAAGTCGGTGTCTGCCGGAAGTGAAAGTAAGTCTATTGGCTGATCACAGATAGTACATAAAATATCTTCATATGCGGTTTTTTTAAAGATTTGTGAGCTCTTGATTACCAATATCTCCCAACAATAATATTTGGCTTATGTAATCGCAGAAGTTTCTGTGACCGAACAATGGCATGATTATTATTCGGAAATACTGGTACGGAAATACTTAAATGCTAACAAAAATAAACACCGGAGAGTCCTTCTACCTATCGCGGTTTTCATAACTTTAATAATTTTATGATTGTTTTATGTTTCAGGAATTTAAAACCAGTCTTTGTTTAAGAAAATCAATGCTACGCACTTCAGTTTTCTTAAGAAATTCTTATTGCACTTCAATAGTGATAAATAGACTTTGCATTTTCAATTTGGGGGGAAAATAAAAAGAATCCGTCTTTTGTTTATAATTAAATAAAAAAAATTCAATATTTTAAATTTCAATATGAATACTATTTTAATTATTGTTCTACTCTCCCAGAAAAATGTTGCATACCGTTATCACACAAAAATAAGAGCATCCTTTCAGATATTGCAACTCATAGTTTTAATTTTATTTTTTCAGGACTAAAAAAGGACATAGGGGGTATACAAAAAGGCTCAAAAGCGTTTATTTAATATGTATTTTTGAATTATCGTTTTAACATTCTTTAAATACACATTAATACCAAATGTGTTTCAAAGCATAAATGCAACGTAGTAAAATATCCATCTAATTTACCAAAAAAAAAAAAAATCTCATTTTTAACAATTTTAGATTAAAAGAAGTTTAAAATTGCTTATATATTGCTGATTCCTTTACAAATAATCGTAGAGGGGGGAATCTAAAGCAATCGATTAAGAAAATAACTTATTACCTATCATACACAAATAAAGCTCTAAGTGTCATCTCTATGATAGGCAGTCACCAATTTTTTTTTTTAATTGTTACTAGCAAGAAATACTATCGACACCGAATTTCAGCAGATTTAATTTTATCCTCCCATTTAAGCTGCACTTAAGTTGTATATGAAAATTCAGGTTGTATCTCTCAATTCAAATATGTATCACCACTGCTGACAATGAATTTTTTGTGATCGTTAATAATACGGGAGCTGTTGCATGCAAAACTATGATGATTGGCGGTATTATAAGGAAATGTTTGATAAAGATGCTGGTGCAGACAGTTTATTAATCGAATAGTTATTTTAAGATATATTTAATGTTAAATTTAGTCAAAATCGTTCCATTAAAAAGTTTTATAAAAGCGATAACTATCTATAGGAATTTAATCATTTTTGTTTCATTTTATACTTTAGAAGTTTCCGGCGTGCAGACTGCATTTATTTATTTATTTTTGACTAATTTGTGAGGATTTATTTCTATTTTAAATTCGAATTTTCCACATTTCAAGAGATATTTTTAGATATTTTAGAAAACAAAATTATTTTAAATTATATTAAAGTGCGAGCAGAGACCCGTCAAGTGCCCGGTGTGCCAGGAGGTCGTCGTGCTGCAGAAGTTCTTAAATGAACACGAAAGCAATCATAACAGAGCAGAAGATATTCAACGCATTCTGTTCATAAGTTGGGGAAATTTCATAGTTGAATAAGATTTCTGGCTTCGCTCTCCAAAACCTTTGTTGAGTTTTTCAAAATACCACAACTTCACTCTCCTAATTGTGTATCTGTTATTTGGATCCTTTTTAATTAAGTCCCTATCCCATACAATGATTCATTTTTATCCTTAGCATTTATTTTTATTTAAAAAAATATGTTCAGATTTCTGAAGTTACACGATACTAGTTATTTATGTTCATCACTTTTCTCCACAGTGTTGAAACATTCCTCGCCTGCTAGTAAGTGGATTTTGTTAAATTTCATATTAGGGACTAACAAGAAAAGATAGGATATATGCACCGTAAAATTATTTCACAGAACAAAATATCTTTTCTTTGGTAATTGAACGTATAGCAAATAAAAGTTTTGCGATTTCTTTCATTCTCGATCGTTATTAAAATAAGTGCTCTGATGAGGATATTATGTGTATAAACTATACAACTTTAAATTGCCCATTCAATTATTTGTATTTAAAGACTAAAATTGGGGGATCTTCTTTGATAACTCTTGAAAATCATCCGTCTTAAAATCAAAATATAGCACTTTGTTGCCAGAAAGAAGATGAATTAAATGGTCATAAATCAGTAAAAGATTATGAACGATAATGCATGATGTTCTTTAAGAGGCCGACAAACCTTTTCGTTTAATAGTCGTTTGAAAATTAAAGAAACATTGATAAAGGTCTACTGCAGTCAAGTGAAAAGATCCAATCGCTCATGCTAATCCTGTGGAAGAAATTTATACCTCAATTGTATTTCATTATTTTTCAGTGATTTTTTTATTGTATAGCTGATATTGACCTATACAAAAGCCTTTTTTATTTTACCGGTTTTTTTTAAAGATATAATTAATCAGGATACTTTTATTTTTGGAACTGGTTTCGAAAGTGAAAGCATCCTTACACTGAGAGAAAAAATATACCGCCTTCAACTAGAATGAATAGTTAGTCACTTTCTGAATACCTAAACTAGAACTGTAGACGGCTGAACTATGCGAATAGCTTGAACAACTAAGCTGAATAGACGAACTGACATAGCATTTTTAGTCTCTTGTTTTCTAAGTAACGAAACGATATTGAATTGTTTCAGTTTCGAGAAATTATAGCTTGATTTTGGGAATGGTTTCATAAACTAGAATTATCGTTACTAAATTAAACCTCTTGTGTTCGCGACTATTTGGAGAAAATTTGAAATACGTTTGACAACGGGAATATGGGAAAACGCTCTTAAATTCTAGTAGGAAACTCTAGAACTCTCTAACAAAGGGCGCTAGAATTTATAAGGATGACATGAAACTATTTTTTCTAGAGCTACAATTTAGATTCTATATGCTTGAACTGTATTTTTTTTCTCAGTTTTAAAAAAAAATCTGCAATAAAAATATTTAGGTATTTGTTTTTATTTTGTATAATAAT